>MU720553.1:105889-132604 GCA_026770625.1 Nicotiana glauca
ATATATATATATATATATATATATATGTTTTTGGGAGAACCAATTGAACTTCCAACATAGCATTAAACAATTAATTTCATCAAGAAAATAACATAATCATCTTGATTTACCAACCAGTAAGGATTGAAATTGTAATACAACATATAGGAAAAAGGAAAAAATTTAAGATAAAGAAAAGAAAAGAAGAGTGGTGACGACTTAAGTAGAAGAGTTGGAGCGACAATAAATATAGATAAATGAAAACACTCATGTTGGTAACATATATTCAGGAAGCAAATTCTTGTGGTTCAATATACATTCTTCTCATATGTATACTCACGGAAGTCGTCCTTGACTACTTTTGTTCACTTAAGTTATTAAATTAAAAGTGATAGTAAAGCATACAAGGTATTAATTAGCTAAAAAAATATAATTTTTAATATCTTTTTAAGTTGATTGAATAATTCTTTTCTGGTTAAAGATAATTATATCTCCCAGATAAATAATCATGTAAAATATTTACATGTAATAGTGAACTTTACTATAATTTTTATTAAATTATCAAATATGAAAATTATAACAAACTATACTTTTTTTAATGTACTATTGAAAAAGACAAAATTTACAAACTGATAACATCGAGGCAATATCGATCGAATCATGTTTATTAAGTATTTTGAGACATGCTCAATAGCCTATAAGCACGAACCAATATAAAGAATTTCAAGAATATTATGTCTTAAACCCTCATTCGTAGTTATGGACAAAATGTACGAATTCTTAAAATTCTACTTTCGCCTTTAGAAAATTAAGAATCTCTTATTGAATCATTCGAAAAAAATTTGTGTATACTTGTATTTTGCAATGATAATTAATAAAGCATTTGAGCAAATAATATATTTGTCGCGATATTCTTTTCTCATCCAAACAATTATATATTTCACGTTCAAATTAATGTTGATATCACGAAGAGTTATTGTCGCAACGGAGCAGCCAAAGTGATAGAAGAAAAAATTAAATACATAAAACATCGTCTACAAAGAGGTCTTAGGTATGATAGAATCGCGTGCATATTTATAAGAGAAATTTTTATAAAGCATTATCTTTTAGTAGTAATTAGCCATCTATAGATATCATTTGCTATATTACGGATTGTAGATATGTTTTCTGTTGTTGTAAGATGTATTAGATGTATTTAAGCTACTGTATTCATGAATACAGTAGCAAAAATAGGCGTGAATCAGGAAAGTCCAACTAATCAGTTGTTGTATTCGAGTGTATTCGACTGTATTCATGGCGTGAAACATGGGATTACAACTGGATAGATTATTGTATTCTACTGTTTTTACGACGTGGGATTACACTATTTCTAAACGGAAAGTGAATCAATTAACATGATAGACTCCTAATATAACTCAAAAAACTCAATTACAACACACAAATATTGTATTTCCAGTTATAAAAAAGATTCTCAACCAAAAAATTACCCCAAAATATAGCAATCTTTAAAGAGGTTATATAATACATCTTAATACATAATTATATTGATTAAAAAATATATATGAATACATTCATGGCATATAGCGAGACAGTGGATACAATGAAATACATAGAATACATCGGGATATATTGAAATACAATAAAAAAAAGATAGTGAATACGATGAAATACATGAAATACAGCAAGATACATTGAATTACAATTAAAAAAAGACAATGAATACAATGAAATACATGAAAATACAATACTTAGAATTTTTTTTAATATTCGAAGATTGCCAAAACAAAGTTCTGAATGCTGAAAGTGCTCAGATTGCAAACAGTTTTGCTTTTTCCGTGTTGGATTGTTTATAGAAAATATGTACAATTGTAGTGTTTAGTTTTACGGAAGACGAAACAATTGTTCTCTGGCAAACAAACTATAATTGTTCTCTGAGAAAGGTTCGTGGGTTTGCTGTGTTGTACGCGCCGATCGGAGGCTTCATCTCCTTTGGATTCCATTTAGGTTGCACAAAATTGTGGGAAAAAGTCAGAGAAGTCTTCGTGGTATACCAGGCAAAATTACCGTTTGTGACTAATGGTAGGTGATTGAGCATTGTGTTTTCAAAGTAGAGAAAGAAAGAAAATAGTTTAACTGAATAGCGTATTTAGTGGCTTAGGGGTAACAGGTAACCAAAATTAGATATTTTGCTATAAACATTAAAAGGTATCTATCGAATATAATTTTTTTAAATGATATTTATTTAAAATAAATAAGGTGTTAACATTTGCTATAGGAGGTAAAAATTTCTATTTATAAACCATAAGTACATATAATACATCGACGATAAAAAAAAATTAGGTAATATAAGTACATTATTTCTAAACTATAAGTATATATAATATTTTTATTATTTAAAATTTGATTATATATGCTAATTTAATAACATCGACTTTCATTAGTTAAAATTATTGTTCCAGCCTAAAAACGCACGTCTGAATACTTACGTGTTATTGTTATTATCGTGCGGGGGGAACCCCAAAGTTAAAAAGTTGAACTATATAATTGCCCCTTTAGTTAACCTAATAAATACCCTAATTAATTTATATAAAAACCTACAAATACAAAGAGACGCTTGCCTTCAGACACTTAATACGAAGAGATGCCTCCGTCAGACATTTTTAGTTTAATACCCCCATTTATTAACCTAATAAATTAATAAATATCCTATATAATTTAGAAAAGGTAAAACGCTTTTAATCTTTTTTAAAAAAAAAAAAAAGAAGAAAGAATAGCCTACAAGAATGAGTTGCCACTGTTTAGATTTATCCTCTTTAAAAATCAAATCCCCCATGTTTCTTTCTTTCTACTTATGCTTGGATCTTTCGACGTTCAAGCTTCACGGTCGGCCTCTTACCGCTCCTTCACTATACTGATCCTTCTCCTCAATCATTGTTTTCACACTTTCTTTCCCTTTTACTTAATCGTTAGACTTTTGGCCCTGCTACTATTTCTCCATCTACCTTCCTGTTTAAAGCGATATTTTTGTTGCTTTTTGTATAATTGAGTAAACAGCAAGTTGGTTCATAATGAAAAAGATCTAAACAAGTTAGACTTAAAAATAAGAATGAACTGGATTTGAGATAAAAGGAATTGTCATGATCCAAGTTCTCTCTCAGTGAACCGTCGTTATTGGCGGATCTACATACACACTTATGGGTGCTTAAGCACCAATTACTTTTGATCATATTTAATAATTTACATAGATATTAGGGGTGTACAAAGGAAACCGACAAACCGCACCAACCCGATAATCCGAGTCAAACCGAGAAAAAGAAATCCGACCATAATTGGTTTAATTTGGTTTTAACTAAAGAGAGTCAAACCGAAACCAAACCAACCCGACATTACATATATAGAAACTTTAGATATATTTAATATATAAATATATTTATTGTGATGTAATTTATAAATATTTCTTAAAAAATTTCATAATTTTATCTTTTAAGATTGGACTTAGCACTTTTGAATGTTCCAATAAATTTTATAGCTATTAACATTAGTAAACTGAATAACGCTAACAAAAGCATAAACCAATATCAAATCAATACTAATGCTAACAAAAGACATTCAATTCAATACTATGAATGGGAATGTATTGAATATTTATATTTTGTTTTGCAATAATTAGATAAAATACATAACATATTTTTATTTTTTCTTTATTAGTGTTTAGTCATGTGATTAACACTCCCTTATTAGTCTACTTATTTTATCATGATTTATTACTTTTAGATTATGTTTATTTTTATTATAGCTTTTTAATTAGCAATATTTATATTACATAATTTTATTGTCTTTATTGTTGAATATTTTAGGATAATGCCATGACACTTCTCATATTTTGTGTTATTTTCTGGGAAAATACTTTATATAGTTGTATCTTACTAGGATTAAAGAAATATTTTGAGCACAATTTATATGTTTTGTTCTACGACGATTTTACCGAAAAAACCCGAAAAACTCGAGAACCCGAAAAAATCCGAGAAAAACCCGAGTTTATTGGTTAGGTTTGGTCTTTAGATTTAATAACCCGATACAAGTGGTTTGGTTTGGTAATTGTAAAATCCGAACCAACCCGACCTATGTATACCCCTAATATATATTATGCAAATATTTAAATAAATATTGAGTGAGCACCCACAACAAAACTCTTTTTTCCTCTTCTTTTGAAATTTTAATCGGCGAGCACCCATGACTTTAAAATCCTGGATCCGCCACTGACCATCGTGTAGTCTTTACGACTAGATGAGCCTAACATTTGCGGAAATGAAACGAAAACATAAAATCTAATAACTAACAGGTAAATTTAAATAAGAAATTAAGATGCGGCTCGATATATACAATACTCACTCTCAAAATGTACATAAACTCTCCCAAAAACCAGAATATCGTAAGTCACAAACTACAGAAAGAAAATAGTATTACTATACTCCAGAGTCTAACAAAAGAAAATAAAAGAAGTGGTTGACATGGGGAAGCGTAGATAGGGACTCCGATGTCAGCGGATGTGGCAGATATATCTTGAAGTCTCTACAGCTATCTCGCCTCACTCATAATGCGACTGATAAGCGGTACTGGATATGCACACGAAAAATATGTGCAAGAAAGGGTATGAGTGCACCACAACGGTACTCAGTAAGTGCCAAGCCTAACCTCGGTCGAGTAGTGACGAAATCATGTCAAGGCCCTACTGGTATAAATATAATAAAATAAGACAGAATGAGATATCACACAAAGAATAAATACTGAAATTTAACAAGAATGAAATCATGGAAAAGCAATAGCTCATAAAACAGAGATAACAACAGGGGATCTCCCAGGATACCGTCCTATAGACTCAAACGTAAATATGCAAGGGATCTCCCGGAATACCGTTTCGTAGTCCCAAAGTAAATATGCAGCACAAGGATCTCCCAGAATATCATTGTGATGACCCAAAGAGTCATCACCGGATTTTTCTCTTTTTTCGCGCTTTTGAGGCCTCGAAAACCTTATTTTTAGTTGTCTCGATTTGTGTGCGCAGTTCGGGCGCATAGCCGGAAAGCTTATATATGAGTTCTATGTGAAAAATGGTAAATTTTGATATTAATATGCATAATATTGACTTCGGTCAATATTTTGGGTAAACGAACCCGGACCCATGATTCGGCGGTCCCGTAGGGTCGGTAGAAAAATATGGGACTTGGGCGTGTGCCCGGAATCGAATTCTGAGATCCCAAGCCCGAGAAATAAATTTTTATGTGAAATTATTTTCTGAAATTAATTAAGGAAATTGGAAATGAAAATTGATTAAAAGACTATGGTATCAGGCTCATATTTTGGTTCCGACGTCCGATACAAGTCTTATATATAGTTTAAGCGCTATGTGTAAAGTTTGATTGAAAACGGACGACATTTGACGTGTTTTGGACTTAAAAATGGAAAATTTGTGTTTGAGGAAAAAGTTGGAAGAAATCTTGTGATTTGAGGCTTGATTCTATGTATATGATGTTATTTTGGCGATTTGATCGCACGAACAAGTCCGTAGGATATTTATGAGGTTGTGTGTATGTTTGGTTTGGAGCCCTGAGGGCTCGTATGAGTTTTGGATAGGTGTCGAGTTGCACTTTAAACTTTGGAACTGCAGATTTTTGCTTCAAGTGCTTCAGACCTACAGGCTTCACAATTGCGAAGCCTGATTCGCAAATGCGAAGAAGGCCCAGGCTGCCCAGTCTCGCAATTGCGAGGTTTTCCTTTGCAAATGCGAAGTCCCCTTTATTTCCCAGTGTTCGCAAATGCGACGCATTATGTCGCAAATGCGAAACCCGCCCTTTTAGCCTAAGTTCGCAAATGCGAACTAAAACCTCGCATTTCCCAAGCCTGCTGGGTTCGCAATTACGAACCCAGGTTCGCATTTCCCACATCTGCAACCTACTTTTTTCATACTTAGACGATTTTAAGCCCCATTTTTCATATTTTTCAAACTCAAACACCCATTGGCGATTTTTCAAGAACTCTTCCTTCTCCAATTCAATTGTAAGTTGATTTTCACTTAATTTCTTCAATCTTTAACATCATTTATCACGTTTTCGTCTTAAAATCAAGGTTTTTCACGGGTGAAAATGGGGATTTTGGATAGAACCTAGGTTTTCTTAAAATTGGGAATTTGGACCTCAATTTGAGGTCCGATTTCAACATAAATCATAGATATGAACTCGTGGGGGAATGGGTAACAGAATTTTGGTTCGAACCTCGGGTTTTGACCACGTGGGCCCGGGGGCATTTTGGACATTTTTGAGTGAACCTTTGGGAAATTCATTTTCATGCATTTAAAATTGATTCAATTAGCATTTGTTAATACATTCAAGTAATTTTTGACTAGATTCGAGTGGTTTGGTGATGAATTCGAGGGGTAAAGCTATACTAGAGGCTTGAGTTGAGTTTGGAGCATTCGAGGTAAGTGTTTGGTCTAACTTTGGCTTGAAGGAATATGAGTAGAGTCTTATTTGCTAATTGCTATTTGTTGAGTACAGTGTATAGGCATGGTGATGAGTATCTATACACTGGTGTCGAGCATGACCGTGAGTCCTGAATTGCTAAATTATCGAGTTCTTTATTGTTGTTTATAAGGACTTGGTTGGAAATCTTTAAACACTGAGCCGGTAATTGTTGAGACTGAGCATTGATTTAAATATGTTAAGTAGAAATTGAATAAGTTTGGTTATAGCTGGATCTCTCTTGCCGGGATAGTTTATTATATTATCTTGTTCCCTTGCCGGGATTATTTTGTATATTGTGTTGAAAGAAATGGGATCGTGTGGCACGCCGACCACGAGGCATTATGAAATGGGATCGTGTGGCACGCCGACCATTTATATATTATGAAATGGGATCGTGTGGCACGCCGACCACTTATATATTATGAAATGGGATCGTGTGGTACGCCGAACACTTATATATTATGAAATGGGATTATGTAGCTCGCCGACCACTTATATATGCTGAAATGGGAGCGAGTGGTACGCCTACCACGTGATGTTATGAAATGGGAGCGAGTGGTACGCCTACCACGTGATATTATGAAATGGGAGCGAGTGGTACGCCTACTACGTGATATTATAAAATGGGAGCGAGTGGTACGCCTACAACGTGATATTATGAAATGGGAGCGACTGGTACGCTTACCACGTGATATTATGAAATGGGAGCGAGTGGTACGCCTACCACGTGATATTTTGAGAAATGGGATCGAGTTGCACGCCTGCAAACGAGAGGAAATTGAAATAAGTGAAAGTAGTTTGTTTTCCCTTTTTCTATGTTAGAGGAAATCAGATGTAGTTTCCTTGTTATTCTTGATATTACGTTTTATCTGCTACCCCATAAGAATGTTCCCCTCCCAGTTTTAATTGTTTACTTTCTGCTATTATTTTATTGTACTTGTATATATATCTGCACAGGTTTACCTGGTAGTCTGGTCTAGGCTCGCCACTACTTCGCCGGGATTAGGCCAGGCACTTACCTGCACATGGGGTCGGTTGTGCTGATGCTACACTCTGTGCATCTTTTTTCACTGATCCAGGTGTTGGAGCAGCATTTGAGTAGCAGTAGCATTCTGGGAGCGAGCTTCCAGTCCAGGGACATTCGAGGTAGCCTTGCTGACGTCTGCAGGCCTGGAGTCCTTTCTATTTTATTCAGTTTATTATCATTGTACCGAAGCAGACAGTTTATGTTTCATTCAAACCTTGTATTTAGTATTCTCTAGACATTCGTGAGTATTGTGACACCAGTCTTGGGTAGAGGATTTGTTAAACTTCCGCATTTCTTTCAGTTAACTATGTTGAGACTTCCGCTTTATTATTAAATGTTTCATTATTTCTAATATTGTCAAGGTTCGTTAAAAGAGGTAATTGATAATTGGCTTGCCTGGCTCCTATTAGTAGGCGCTATCACGACTCCCGTGGGTGAAAAATCCAGGAAGTGACAATCGTTCCTTAGTCCCAAAGTAAATATGCAACTCAACCAACAGAAATAACAGTTATAACAAGAAAACCTACAATTTAGACTAAGTTTTAGTCAAAGAAAAATAGTAATTTCGCTAAACATGCTGCACAGAGTTCAGATAGGCAGTTAGGGCACGTAGACATAATTTTCTAACCTAAACAGGATAGTTACATATGCTAGTGTAGTCAAATAAGGGGAAAATAGGTTATTACTTAGTGAAAAATAGAGTTTTACAATAAATAGACCGTATACGTACTCGACATCTCACGTACACGGCGCCCACATATCAAAACACTACCAAATCCTAAGGGGAGTTCTCTCACATAAGGTTAGGCGAGCCACTTACCTCGAACTAAACCCAAATCAATCTATAACAATGCTCTTCCCACAAATATACGACTCCGGATGGCCCAAATCTAGCCAACATTAATTGCATAACATAAATATAACTACAAGGAACTAATCTAGCTATTGAAATTAAAGCTAAAGCAAGAAATTGAAAAAGTTACCAAAAAAGGCTTTCTCGGGCCCACGTCTCGGAATCAGTAAAAGTCATAAATTATGAATGCCCATTCACTCTCGAGTTCACTTGTACCAAAATTATTCAAATTCGATGTCAAAATCCCAATCAAAACTCAAAATCTTGGTTGAAGAACTTCTTCCCATTTTCCCCAATTTTTTACCACAAACCTAAAATTAAATGATAAAATTAATGATAGATTAGTGGGATATAACTAAAATCAAGTGTAGAATCATTACTCAATCGATGCCGCAGAAAATCCCTCAAACGTTCGTCCAAATCCGAGCTCCCAAACTCAAGTTTTGATAAAAATGGCCAAACTCTTATTTTTGAAATGTTTAATACTTCCTAGTGATTCCTTAATCGCGATCGCGAAGCTCAACTTTGATGCCCCAGAAATTAACTCTACGAGAACGCATGAAACTCTACGTGACGCGATTATCTGACTCTCATACTTACGCGATTTATTATCATATCACCCATAACACTAACGATATCACTTTTATGTCTCAATTATAAACTGTTTCTTTCTCTCCTTTTTTATCTTCTTATATAGTACTCCCTCCGGTTCACAATAAATGTCCAATTTACTTTTTTATTTTGGTTCAAAATAAGTGTCTAGTTATGTAATCAAGAAAATATTTAATTTGTTTTTACAAAATAACCCCTATATACATATCCCTAAAAAGTTTGTTACTCCTCACATTAAATGTTTAATTAGGGGTAGTTTAGTCATACTAGGTATTTTTGTATAGGATTTAGTATTTTCTTAATGGGCGTGCTAAAAGCAAATTGGACACTTATAAAAAGGGAGGGAGTAATTCTTTCACAAGCAATTCTCTATTTATTGACATCTAAAGTAACATGTGGCTGGAACATACTGGGAACTTGAGCCCACAAAATAAAATAAACAATAAATAAAAATTTAAGAATGTCAAGCCAATTCGAAAAGATACAAGCTTGATATGACGAAAAGTCGTTGTATTCTCTTGCCGATTGCAACTCAACCGCATCAGTGGCTTCTGTGTACAGTGCCACAAATAGAGAAACCCCCTTTTCTGCCACCTAACCAGGCCATTTTGATCTTCATTTCTATCTTTGTCAAATTTTAAAATAATTGGATTTCATACAATATTAAAAGGGATTTTTACCTTACTATACCATATACGAAACCTTATTACTCTCAATGTTTAAGATTTGTGTTAATTACATTTTAGCATACCAAATTACTATTTATATACCATAATTTAAATTAGGGATATAATTAATGCTTCATTTATATTAGGCGTTAATTTAGGAGCGTATATTCTCACATTTACCTTTATCCGCCTCTCTCTCCTCCCACCCCTCCCCCCACACACACCCCCCACATTTTACCTTCACTACCTCCAGCTTCCCTCCCCCTCACCAATTTTCTGCTTGCATCTCTCTCACCTTAATCCTTGACGTAAATCTCCCTCGCCAATAATCTTCAAACTATCTACATTGTGTGAAGGCTCAATGTAGTTATTGTATATAAATTTTTTAGCTTTTTATCATAATTTTTAGATGTTTACCTCAAGTTCTATGTAATATTTGTATACAACTGTCTGTTGAATATAAGTTACAAAAAATAAGAAATAAATACTCCAATCGTGAAATGTGTTATCCACAATTAATCTGCAAATTATCTACAAAATTTTACAAAAACTACAAATTAACTACATTTAACATACATTATAACTACAATCTGGAAACAATTTACACATGGAAGTTCTTCAAGTTGGAATTAGTCACAACTACATTTCTTGTTTTCTAGACACACAATGCACCGCTTCACACCATCCAACACAGTATGTATATGATCTGTTGAAGCCCTCACCTACATTTTCAGAACAAACACAAAGAAAAAAATTTACAATATTAAAAATATAGTATCTATAATATATCTACGTTTTATCTACAATTTATCTACAAATTAACTACAAACTACAAGTAAACTACAATTTGCCTACAATTTATCTACAATCTGGAGACACTGTATATTAAAATATTTTTTTCCTACACCAAATAAAGAACTTGTTGTCAAATTGTAGATATATGTAGTGAATTTGTAGATAATATCATAAAATTAAAATTCTCAGCATTTTCGAACTATACAAACCTACATTCTCATCTACCACAATGGCATCAACTTCAAAATCTCTAAATCTGCCATAGTTATCCCAATTCTCATTCAATTTTAGCATTATTGGGATTTTTGACATGATTTCGTGTAGTTGAGAGAAAAAAGATGAAGAACAGATATAGGTTCGACAATTTGAGTACTGAGGACGATGAAGAACAATTTTGAATTCTACAATTTATATTGCGTTGTTGAAGCTTCTGAAGCTCTGCGTTGTTTTTGAATTGTAGTGAAAGAGAGAATTACGCAGCAATCATATCTCTTTCCATTTCAAATTTCGAATTTAATGTGGAAAAAATCAAACGCAGATTTTGTGCCTTTTTTTTCGTGCGTTTTAAATGGCAGAATCTGCCTAATTATGGATTGGTATATAAATTGTAGTTAAAGTGTGGAGTGAGCGGGTAATTAACAAATTATGTACATTTTTGGTAATAAAGTTTCATATATGGTATAGTTAGGAAAAAATCCCATATTAAAATTTTATTCGAACTGAATGAATTGGGTTACGTCGCTTGTTGCGTCATCTAAAATTCACCAAACTACCTGCAGAGGCGGATCCAGGATTTCAAGAGGATGGATGCACTAGTGTGATGAGGTGGATCTAGAATCACATGTTTTACTTTAGTCTCTTACCATGAACTCACTACATTTTAAAAATTATATATCAATGCCAATTTTAAATTTTTTGGTAATTTTCACATATATATCAATGCCCTGTGCCAAAAATAAGTCCATCTGAAGTGGCATTTGAACCACCAATTTTACTCGTAGAGGTGCACCCAATAATTATTGCACCATATGAGTCTTTGAGCATGGGTGCACTCATATATATTTAAGTAATTTTGAAAAAATATAATATAGTTACACATGGTTTAGGGTGAGGAGTATGGGTTCACGTGAACCCATACCCTTAGGCCTAGATACGCCCCTGACTACCTGCACTTACGTAGTAGTCTAACTGACAATAAAATAGAGCATTAATTTCAAAGTTGAGCTGAAGAAAAGGAGTTACTCCTTTGTTCCTATCTACCTAAGCTCTGTGTGTAAGGGCGGATTTAGGAGCGGGAGGCGTTCACCTAAACTCCCTATCACACTATATATAAGGTAAAATATTATATTTTGAATCCCTTTAACACAACCCAAAGGCATAGCTTACTGGTCAGGGGATTTAAAATCTTTGTGAGGTCATTAGTTCAATTTTCACTAGCTACAATCTTTTTTAAGTTTTAACTTTTTTTCCTTTTTAAACCTCAAACAACAACAACAACAACCCCAATAAAATCCCACTAGTGGGGTCTGGGGAGGGTAGGATGTACGCAAACCTTACCCCTACCCCGAAAGAGTAGGGAGGTTATTTTCGGGAGACCCTCGGCTCAACAGAAGAGATAATAATATCAGAAAGGAAGCGCAAGAAGTGATTTGTAACAACAAAGGACGCAAGAGAAGTAATAATAATATCTTAAAATATACCGAATAAGTGAAAGATAGTGCAGTAAATACAATACTATGCAAAACAACAAAATAGTGTAAACACCACATAGACTGCTACCCACTATAGGCAAAACTCTATCAGACTACCTGGTACAAAGAACTACCCCCTAGCCTACAATCCTAATGCTCAACCTCCACACGTTCCTATCAAGAGCCATATCCTCAGAGATCTGCAGCCTCGCCATGTCTTGCCTGATCACCTCGCCCCAATTCTTCCTAGGCCGCCCTCTACCTCTTCTTGTACCTTCCACAGCCAGCCGCTCGCACATCCTAACCGGGGAATCTATAGTTCTCCTCCGTACATGACCAAACCACCTAAGCCTTGCTTCCCGCATCTTGTCGTCCATGGGAGCAACTCCCACCTTCTCCCGAATGTCTTCATTCCTCATCTTATCCAGTTTAGTATGCCCGCACATCCATCTCAACATCCTCATCTCGGCTACTTTCATCTTCTGGATATGTGAATTCTTAACAGGACAACACTCATCCCCATATAACATAGCTGGCCTAACCACCGCTCTGTAGAACTTACCTTTGAGTTTCAATAATACCCTTTTGTCGCATAGGACTCCAGATGCTAACCACTATTTCATCCACCCCACCCCAATGCGGTGCGTAACATCCCCATCAATCTCCCCATCTCCCTGAATAATAGACCCTAGTGTCACGTCCTTAGTTATTAACTAAGTACATATGCGGCACTTGACAACTCGCTCACGATGTTGCGCAACTTGCTCATGTTCTTGCTATGCCAAGTCAGCCTTACTACACTCAAGATCGCTAAGAGAATGGAAGAAAGAACACAAGATAATTGTTAAAGGAAGCTTTGTATTAGAGAGAACATGAATTGTTTTGCTTGATGAATTACAAATGAATGGCCTCCTTTATATACTAGTCTCCTAGGGGCTAGTGCGTAAATATTAATTATTACACAAGTCCTTGATATTTACAAGATAAGGGCTTTCTCTAGAATTCTCTACAAGCCTAGAAGATTCCAAGGACTTTCCTAGCAAATCCATAAAGATCTAGGTTCTTCCTAAGGAAATGTCCATACTTCTCTAGAATCTTCTCACAAATGCTAGCCTTCTTCTTATGTAAACTTCCACATGGCATTAATATATGCCAAATGGTGCCTATGTGGCATGATGACATGGCGGGTCATCACACTTTCCCCCACCTAATATTGCGACGACCGCGGTGCAATGCTGTTGCATAAACTCTCGGATCTTATCTTTGAATTGCCACAGGTCCTCATATCGTTCCCACGTGGCCTCCTCCGGTGATTGCCCTTTCCAATGGATGAGGAACATAGCGATGGATTTTTGCCCTTGTTTTTGCCTGGCCTGGTAATCTATGATAGCTTCAATCTCCCAATCATGCGAGGCAGTGATAGTCATTGGTGCTCGACTTGATTGTCCCCTACTCGGATCATCCTTATCTTCATGATATGGCTTAAGCATGCTGGCATGGAAGACAGGGTAGATCTTAAGATACGATGGCATGTCAAGCTTGTATCAGATCTTGCCTACCTTGGCGATGATTTTAAATGGCCCCTCATACTTGCGAATCAAATTCTGATGCATGCCCCGTAGTGCCTTGAATTGTCTTGGGTTAAACTTCACCATGACCATGTCCCCAACTCTATAGTCCGTGGGATGCCGTTTACGGTCCGCAAACTTTTTCATCTTCTTAGCTGCCTTATCTAAGTAGGACTTAGCAGTGTCAAGCTGCTCCTCCCATCCTTTGGCCATATGATAAGACCCCAAACTCTTTCCCTCGAATGTAGCTGGTAATGAATGTGGAGTTTGTGGTTGTTGGCCTGTGGTAGCTCAAATGGTGTCCGCCCCGTGGACTCACTCCGCTGCAAGTTATAAGAGAATTGGGCGATGTCTAGGAGCCTTGCCCAATCTTTCTGATGTGCGCTTACATAATGCCTCAGGTAGCATTCTAGTAAGGCATTGACCCGTTCCGTTTGTCCATCTGTCTGTGGGTGGAAACTAGTGGAAAAGTGCAGCTCCGTGCCAAGTATGTCGAACAACTCTCTCCAAAAGTTTCTAGTAAAATGGGGGTCTCGATCACTGATAATATGTCTTGGTAAGCACCAATACTTCACCACGTTCTTAAAGAGTAGCTTGACGGCTTCCTTGGCAGTGCAACCTGGTGAGGCGGGCATGAAGGTGGCATATTTGGAAAATCTATCCACGACCACCATAAGAGTACCATAACCGTCGGACTTCGGTAGGCAAGTGATAAAGTCCATAGTCACGCTCTCCCATGGATGCTCTACAATGGGTAGTGGCTCCAAAAGTCCTCTAGGTTGTTGTTGTTCAACCTTGTCCTGTTGACAGACAAGACAAGTCTGCACATAGCACTCTATGTCATCTCGCATGCGTGGCCAATAGTAGACTGACTCAACCAAGGCCCTAGTGCGACGTTGACCTGGATGACCAGCCCACATTGTGTCATGACTCTCCCTTATGATCCGCCGTCTAATGTCTCCAAACTTAGGCACGTAGACCCGCCGACCTGTGGTAAGTAATACGCTGTCTTTTACCCAAAAACGTCTCTTCTTGCCCTGGTTGGCTAACACGATAAGTTTTTTGGCTGCTGGATCATGTTGCATGCCTTCTTTTATAGCCTCACGAATGTCCCAAGTTGCTGAAGTGATGGCAGCAAGCTCGGCTTTCCGGCTCAAGGCATCAGCTACAACATTACCTTTGCCCGGCTTGTACTCTAGCACATAATCAAACTCGGCCAAGAAGTCTTGCCACCTAGCCTGTTTTGGTGTGAGCTTCTTCTGCGTCTGAAAGTAGCTAGTAGCCACATTGTCGGTCTTGACCACGAACCATGAGCCGAACAGATAATGTCTCCATGTACGAAGGCAATGCACAATTGCAGTCATTTCCTTCTCTTGCACCGTGTAACGCTACTCCGTCTCATTTAACTTACGGCTCTCAAATGCTATGGGATGCTTATCCTGCATTAGGACACCCCCAATGGCGAAGTTTGAGGCATCTGTGTGCACCTCAAATGTCTTGGCAAAGTCAGGTAATACCAAGACTGGCTCCTTTGCTACAGCTGCCTTAAGGCCTTTAAACGCCTTTTGACAATGCTCCGTCAAAACCCATGGATTGTTCTTCTTAGCAACTCGGTTAATGGTGCGGCCTTTGCTGAGTAGCCACTGATGAACCGAAGATAGTAGTTAATAAGGCCAAGGAAGGATCTTAACTCTGTTACCTTTGTAGGTGCTTCCCGCTCCTGGATAGCACATGCCTTAGCCTCGTCCATGCGTATCTCTCCATTGCTAATGACATGGCCTAAGAAGTGCACCTTTGATTGTGCGAACTCACATTTCTCCCTCTTAATGTATAGCTCATTCTCCCGCAGGACTTGGAAAACCTTCCTTAAGTGCTCCATGTGCTCCTTCAAGGTGTTGCTATAGATGAATATGTCGTCTAGGTAGACTACCACGAACTGAACAAGGTAGGGATGAAAAATCTTGTTCATAAGGGTGCAAAATGTAGCTGGTGCATTGGTTAGGCCGAAGGGCATCACCAACCACTCAAAGTCTCCATATCTCGTCACACATGCTGTCTTTGGCTCATCCCCTTCAGTAATGCGAACCTGGTAGTGGCCCTTTCGAAGATCTACCTTGGTAAAGTACGTGGCTTTCCCAAGTCTATCGAACAAGTCAGCAATGAGCGGAATCGAGTACTTATTCTTCACTGTAGCCTTATTAAGTGCTCGGTAGTCTATACACAAGCGCAGTGATCCATCCTTCTTCTTCTGGAACAATACTGGTGCGCCAAAAGGTGCCTTTGATGGGCGAATGTGACCAGCATCCAACAAATCTTTCAATTTTTCTTTAGCTCCTCTAGTTCGGGCGGTGCCATACGATATGGGGCTAATGCAGGTGGCTTAGACCCTGGCTCCAACTCAATCTTGTGATCCACCTCTCGCCTAGGCGGCAATTACTTAGGCAACTCCTCGGGCATGACATCTTTGTTTTCCTCAAGCAATTTCTCTATGCAAGGCGGCAATGTCTCTTGAAAAATCTTGTCTTCCTCTAAACTTGCAATGGTTGCCACGAACGTTGGCTCCCCCTTCTTGATCCCCTTGACAACCTGCATAGCTGAGATTTGTGCTTGGATCTGTCCATGTGGTATAGTCATTGTAGGTACCATGCAAGCTCCTTCTCGCTCCATAACCAAGAGACGTTGGAGGTAGGGGTCGATCAAAGTATGACAATGTCTAAAGAACTCTTGCCCCAGTATGATGTCAAAGTTATCCATAGCAGTTACAGTAAAGTTTGTCATACCTTTCCAAACTCCCAATTTGACACCTACTCCATTAGCTACTCCACGAGCATTTTGTACCTCGGCATTCACGGTCTTGACGCGAGAGTTAGTTGGGGCAAGCTTCAATTCTAGTCTCTTTGCGGCAGCCTCAGTCATGAAATTGTGAGTTGCTCCAGTATCCACCATTACACGAGCAGGCTTGTTGTTGATGGTGAGATCCACGTACTGATTGCCACTCTCGGTAGGTTGGATAGCTTGCTTTGTGATGGCACCACATAATCCGATCATACCCAACTGTGCGGTTCCCGAACTCTCTCCTTGCGGCTACTCCTTTCGTTCACGGACTATGGCGTTGAGGCTCTTTAGGTCGGGACAATTTCTGAAGCCATGTGGCCCTCCGCATATGTAGCATCCCTTCTTCTCGGCCTGTGCCTTCTTCTCGGCGTAGCCCTGACGACCACTCGACTTTTTGGAATCTTGAGTCTTGGAGTATTGTTGATGAATCTCCTTGCCTTTGCCGCGGTCTCTCCCACCTTTGACATTGTTAAGATTTGAATTTTTGCCATTGCCTTTGTCGTGCTTGTCATGCCTGAAATCCATCAATGATTCGGCCTCCACTATGGCTTGGTCTATATCAGTGACTTGTCGGCATTGCAATTCCTGCTTAGCCCAATTTTGCAACCCGTCCATGAAGTGGAACAACAAGTCATCATTGGTCAGGTTGGGGATTTGAAGCATAAGGGTAGTGAACTCCTTGACATAGTTATGTATGCTCCCTATTTGCTTCAATTCTCTAAGCTTGCGCCTTGCCTCGTACAAGACATTGTTTGGAAAGAACTGTCGCTTGAACTCGACTTTGAACTGATCCCATGTGCTAATACTACATAGACCTTTATCCACGTCGGTCGTCTTCCTTCTCCACCAAAGCATGGCATTCTCTGAGAGGTACAATACTGCAGTGTTGATCTTGGCCTCGTCGTCCCTCACTTTGCCGTGCCTGAAGTAGTTCTCCAAGTGCCAAAGAAAGTTTTCCACTTCTTGTGCATCACGAACACCTTTGAACATCGGGGGTTTGGGAGCCTCAATGTTGGCCTCTCTCGTTACCACAACATTGCTGGCTGCCTCGGTCACGCCAGCATTTACATGCTTCTCAAGTGAATCTATCTTTGCCTTCATAGCTTCGATAGTACTCAAAGCCTCCATGAGTCTGCACTCTAAGGCAGTGATGGTTTGCCTTAGTTCCATCTCGGACTGTGTATGTCCCTCCAAGTCATTTCGGATACAATCAATCTCTTCAAGGGTGTGCCCCTCAAGAATGCTAAGGGTGCTTTCCACCTTCCCCAAGCATTGGCCAAAGATCTCCACGGCGTCTATCCCCGCGTTCATCTTCATCACCCACTCTTTACCGAGCGAGACGTCCTCGGGCAGGACTTCCACTTCATTCTCGCTCACCTCAGTGGTAGATGGTTCTTGGTATATAAGCCCTTCGTTTGACACAACCTCGGGTGGCACCTCTAGTCTCTTGTTGGTGGCATTTCTCTTTTTTCCACGGCCACTCTTGCCAGTAGCATCCTTGATGACATTGGCTTGTGTGTTTGCAGCGTTAATTTCTCTATCGTTTGCCATTCCCTTAGTTGAAACCTTCGCTCTGATACCACGTTGTCACGTCCTTAGTTATTAACTAAGTACACGTGCGACACTTGACAACTCGCTCACGATCTTGCGCAACTTGCTCACGTTCTTGCTATGCCAAGTCAGCCTTACTACACTCAAGATCGCTAAGAGAATGGAAGAAAGAACATAAGATAATTGTTAAAGGAAGCTTTGTATTAGAGAGAACTTGAATTGTTTTGCTTGATGAGTTACAAATGAATGACCCCCTTTATATACTAGTCTCCTAAAGGCTAGTGCATAAATATTAATTATTACACAAGTCCTTGATATTTACAAGATAAGGGCTTTCACTAGAATTCTCTACAATCCTAGAAGATTCCAAGGACTTTCGTAGCAAATCCATAAAGATCTAGGTTCTTCCTAAGGAAATGTCCATACTTCTCTAGAATCTTCTCACAAATGCTAGCCTTCTTCTTATGTAAACTTCCACATGGAATTAATATATGTCAAATGGTGCCTATGTGGCATGATGACGTGGCGGGTCATCACACTAGGTACTTGAAACTTTGCCTCTTGGGAATGACTTGTGAGTCGAGCCGCACCACCTCGTTCGATTCCTCCGACACACTGATGAACTTACACTCCAGATATTCCATCTTGGTCTTACTCAACTTGAAACCTTTGGACTCTAAAGCCTGTCTCCACACCTCTAGTCTCTTATTAATACCGCTATGCGACTCATCGATAAGAACTATATCATCAGTGAACAACATACGACATGGCACCTTCCCTTGAATATGATGTGTCAAGGCATCCATCGTCAGAGAAAATAAGAATCGGCTAAGCGCAGATCATTTGTGTAACCCCATAATCATCAAAAAAATCTCTGAGTCACCTCCCGTAGTTCTGACCCGAGTCTTAGCTTCATCATACATATCCTTTAACGATTCAATGTATGCTACCGACACCCTTTCACTTCCAGGCATCTCCAAAGAACATCCCTAGGGACCCTGTCATACGCCTTTTCTAGGTCAATAAATATCATGTGCAAATCCCTCTTCCTATCCCTGTATTGTTCCACCAACCTCCTTATAAGTGGATAACTTCCGTATTAGAACGTCCTGGCATGAACTCGAACTAATTTTCAGAAATAGATACCGCCCTTCTCACCCTCCCTTCCACCACCCTCTCTCAAACTTTTATGGTATGACTTAACAACTTGATGCCCCTATAATTGTTACAATTCTGGATATCACCTTTGTTGTTAAACAGCGGAATCATCAAACTACATCTCCACTCATCTGACATCCTCTTCGTCTTGAAAATAACATTAAATAGCCTAGTCTGCCATTCTAAACCCGCACTACCCACATACCTCCAAAATTCTACTGGAATCTCGTCTAGTCCTGTCGCTTTGCCCCGACTCATCTTACCCACAGCTCCCACTACCTCCTCAACCTTGATACGTCTACAGTACTTAAAGTCTCGGTGACTCTCGGAGTGCCCTAATTCCCCTAGCTCGATGCTACCGCTCCCTTCTTCATTCAGAAGCTTATGAAAGTATGTTTGTCATCTATGCTTAATCTGGGCGTCTTCCGTCAATACTCTACATTTCTCGTCTTTGATGCACCACACTTGATCCAGGTTACGAGCCTTCCTCTCTATCGCTTTGGCTAGCCGAAATAACTTCTTGTCCCCACCTATGCCCCCTAGTTTCGCATACAACCGATCAAACACAGCTGTCTTAGCCTCTGTGACCGCTAATTTTGCCTCCTTCCTAGCCTCCTTATACCTAACTTTGTTTTCTCTCCTCTGCTCCTCTTCGGTACTCTCCACTAACGCAAGGTACGCCATTTTCTTTGCTTCCACTTTACCTTGGACCACCTCATTCCACCACCAGTTTACCTCGGTGCCCGCCATAGTAGCCCTTAGAGACCCCCAACACCTCTCTAGCCGCCTCCCTAATATAGTTCGTCGTCACCGTCCCCATAGCACTAGCATCCCCATCACTCTTCCAGGCACCCATATCCATCAGCCACCCGTCCGACTCATGCACAGTATCCTTAGCCAAAGGACCCCACCTTATCCTCGGTCGACCCCGTACAAACCTCTTCTTCCTCTTTATCATGATACCGACGTCCATCACCAGGAGACTATGTTGAGTCGCGAGGGTCTCACTCGGGATCACCTTACAATCCTCGCACAACCCCCTATCACACCTCCTGAGAAGGATATAGTCAATCTGGGTTGTAGCCACCATACTCCGGAAAGTAACCAAATGCTCCTCCCTCTTTAGAAAACTAGAGTTCGCAATCACCAACTCAAAAGCCCTAGTGAAATTCAATAAGGAAATACCACCTCCGTTCCTATCCCCAAAGCCGAAGCCCCCGTACACCTCGCCATAGCCTTCAGACGACGACCCAATATGACCATTGAAATTCCCTCCTATAAATAACTTCTCCGTTGACGGAATACCCCGCACCACCTCATCCAACCCCTCCCAGAAGCATCTTTTGACCTCCTCGCCCAAGCCCGCTTGCGGCGCGTACGCGCTAACGACATTCAGAGTGCTCCCTCCGACTACTAACTTAATCGCCATCAATCTGTCATTTACCCTCCTAACTTCATCTACTGACTCCCTGAGCTCCCTATCCACCAAAATACCCACTCCGTTCTTGCCCTTCACGCGTCCAGAGTACCATAATTTGAACTCGTCCGCATTTCTCACCTTTGATCCTACCCATCTGATCTCCTGAACACAAGCTATATTGATCTTCCTCTTCTGGAGAATCTTCGCTAACTCTATAGACTTACCCGTCAATGTCCCTATATTCCACGATCCAATCCTCAACCTACAGACTCCCTTATTGCATGTACCCCCTCTAGGACCTGTCTCACCCCCTGATCCGTGTCCTACCCCCCCTCCCCGCTCCACCACCCGCCCACCTCGAGGACATGACACCAGTCTGCCATTACAAACCACAATCGATATACCTACGGTGTGGTCTAGATAAAAATGCAACTACAAACAAGCAAAGGTATAAACTATAAGTAATATGTAATATCTAGAACTACTATAGCAACAAATTATCTAAAACAAATAGGTGACGGGAGGTACCAATTCCCGCTAATAGCCTAGACTTTCGACTTGTTATACTCTCGGTGTGGTGGAGCCCGACGTCCAGCCCTTGGTTCTACCAACCGCTTGCCTGTTGTGCTGTCTATGCTCGTACCCTCCCACTCAACCCGAAACAAACACCAATAAATTGCAACCTGGATAACACACAAACACACAACGGAACCGAGAAAAAGAGACAGGTGCGGGACTGTCACCGTCACCACCAGTGACGCACAGATCTGCCGGTGGCTAGACTCGCCGAAAAATAATGACGAACCTTGTAATAGTGGAGCGATACCAATAAAAGAAGAAGAGAGACGGAAAAAAAAATATAAAGGAGAAGGGGTAGTACAGATGAGGGGGTTGGGGTTGAAGCCGAAAAAGGAGAAGAGACGCGGCGCGGCGCCGGTGGAGCGTCGATCGCTGATCTGTTATCTGCTAGTGTTAAGAAGGGGGAAGAAAGAGAGGGAGGAAGAAAGAGAGACATGCGGAAGGAGAGAGAGGGGGTGTGAGCTGACCTGGCTTACCCGTCCACGCCGGTGCCGGTGCTGGGGACGTTCACCAACGAAGATTACCATTAGAAATTAGATCGTTAGTCCTAGACAGAGACGGTACGGAGAGGAGAGAGAAGAACTTATGTCTCCGCAACTATCTATGTGCATAAATTTATTTTATATTTATACAACAATTGCGTATATAGAAATTTTTGTTGGTTTGAAAAAATAAATAAATGTTATTTTTATATTTTAAATTTATTTATTATTTATATAAATATATCTAATATAAAAAATTATTAAATAAATATTCTGCGGCACCGCTTGAGACAAGGTATATTGGCCCTGAGCTCTGATGGGACATCAACGTTATTAAAAAGAAATTAAAATTGTCAGACCCACTCCACTACTCAGATCCAAGACTTATATTTAGGATTTTAGCTCAAAATTCACATGCAAGATTCTTTGCCTTCGCTGTTTAACAACCATTTCTGGATACAAATCAAAACGACGCTTGCGTGAAAAAGTTTCCTTTTTCATGCAAAATCCGTGAGTCCAAAAGATTCAAGGCCTTGAGGTTGCTCCTAAGTCCTATTTCCACATCTGAAGACCGACGTATAGACAAATTCGTGGACGGTGGGGGCCGGGGTCAAATAATAATAAGAAATTTTCGCCACCTGTTAATGGGAATCGGACTTTTCCGGTTCTTTGTCTCAACTCTCAATTTAAAAATATGGCCACCTCTGAAAAATGGAGTAGAATAACTATAGATACATATCTTAGTTTTTAATTAATTCTAGGTCAAACGTGATATAAGTTAACTCAAATTAAGCTTTACAAAACAGAATAAAACATATATTTACGAGCATCTCATTTCGACTTACTCAACCTGTAAAGTTGTAAGTGGTTTAAATGATAAATTATAACATGTAAATGCCTCAATTTATGTAGAAATGGCAGGGGTAGTCACTATTTAAGGTGATATTTATTTTTTATCCAGCAATTCTAATGTTGAACAAAAATAGCCACTACCCTATTAAAATTAATATGAAAAGACATTTTTACCCTTTCTTCCCTTGCTTTTCTTCCCAAACTCTCGGGGATGGATGATGTACGCTTCACTACCATACCATGATGAGTTGCCAACGTCTACGTATGGTTCTTGAACCGATATAATATCTGTTTGTCACAAATATTGATTCCTTTTCAAATTATTTATTTATTTATCTTTATGGTTCTTGAACCGATATAATATCTGTTTGTCACAAATATTGATTCCTTTTCAAATTATTTATTTATTTATCTTTTCCCCTTTATCATGGTTGAATGCAGGTATTGCTCTTTCTATTCCCCTCATTTAAGGTAGAAATGGCATGGGGTAAAATAAAGTACCAAGACACAATAAAATAATTAATCTTCAACTGTATGCAGAATTGTATAGCTTTAATTAAGAATGGTATTACAGACTACTTATCAAAATTTCAAGTGAATAACTTTTGATTTTCAAGTTCAAAAGTTAAGGACAGATAGTCCTTAACTTACAGTTACACATTCAAAAGTTAAGGACAAGCAGTCCTTAACTTATAGTTACAAGTTTAAAAGTTAAGGACAATATGTCCTTAACTTTGACTTACAAGTTCAAAAGTTAAGTACGCTTGGTCTTGAAGTTTGAGTTCTAAGTTCAAAAGTTAAGGACATGTATCCTTAAAGTCCTGAACTTAGAGTTCCAAGTTCAAAAATTAATGACATGTAGTCCTGAACTTAGAGTTTTAAGTTCAGAAGTTAAGGACATGTAGTCCTGAAGTTAAGGACATGAGCAGAAGGGTATTTTCGTCCGGACAGTTAAAGTTTATTAAACCAGTGGCTAAAGACTAAAGATATTTAAAACACTGACTTTAAAATAAAGAGAAGAGTTGTTAGTGGCTATTTGTGCACATCGCCCTCAATTTATCCGACGTGACAAAAGTGAGCTCGACTCCATAATTTCATTGCAAATCAACGACACGATTTTGTGTAATGCCGAAGATTGATAAGAATTCTTGCCAATGGCTTCAAATATCGAATCTTAATTCAGAGGCGGCTCAACACATTTCGGAACCTAAAGCCAAACTGTAATTAGGGGCCTTAAGTTCCTCTAAAAAAAATTATATATATTTTTATGGCGAAATGGTTTCCTGACCACTTAAACTTGTCGGGTATTTTAAAGCCGATACATAAACTTATAACTTTCCTATTTGAACACCCGAACTCATTTTTTCCATAACTAATAAACATATCTCACCATTGACCATGTGCGCGTGTATTACACATACACATATGTGTCCATCCAGTCAGCAAATGACCAATGGATGTCTTACACGTAAGGGCGCGAAATGTCAAGCAGCAACTCCTTCACTTTGACCATTTACTCCCACGAAGAAGAAACACTTACTTTACCTGAACCTGTTGATTCGTTCATGGCGGATGAGTTATCTGGGTTGGCCGGCATGATTAATTACTTCTTATTAGGGTTTTTTTGGAGGTAGCTAAAAAGGGAATCTTTAGAATTTTCTGATATTGCTTACCTTTTTACCGTATCCACCGGTCAATCTTTGCTCTTTTTTTTCTTTCTTTTTTGTAACCAACTACCAGTTCTGATCAAACTAAGCTAAATTAGCAAATCACCATGACCTATAATTAGCTCAAAACAAAGTAGACGAACAAAACCCAGATGTTAAAATCAACAGCGAAAATCGCAAACTTTAGCAAATGAGCTTGCTTAAAAGGAAATCTGATGGAGATAAGTCTGGACCGGAAATGAGAAAGGGACCGGTAAGCAAGTCGGCGGCTCGGAAATCTAGAGAGAGAAAGAGAGCAAATTTAATGTGAGAACAGAGACTGCAAAAAGTCTACTGAGTCTTGGGTCTTTCACTCTTACTTCTTCATCAACCATTTACTCCCCCGACTTTCTCCATAAAGTAACTTTCCAACTTTGCAGAATAAACATTCTCTTCCTCCTTTCCTATGTAATATCTATTTTGCTCTCAACATTTCATGGTCCTCACCAGGCGATCTTGTATCCGATTGTTTTATTGAGAGATATTAGTTTGGGGGCTCGAAAAATGAAAAAAAATTAAAAATGGAGCTTCAGATGTTTAAAAATGGAGGAAGGGGGTATTTTGTACTATTGGGAAGGGGGTTTTTACTCTCATGTGCGTTGTGTTCCTCACGAGGGCTGCTGATTAGGACCAACTGACGCCACATGGGCATGGTTAATGGTCAAATGTATTTATTAGTTATGGAAAAAACGAGTTCGAGTGTTCAAATGGGAAAGTTATAAGTTTAAGTATCGGCTTTAAAAAACCTGACAAATTTAAGTGGTCAGGAAGCCATTTCGCCTATTTTTATTTAAAGACTATTTTTCTAGCTTTTTGAGTTGCAAAGTTATTAATAATCTTTTTATAATCTATTTCCTCTAACAATTCTTTTTCAATTGATAAAATGGCTAATCCATTTAATCTCTCTTGAGACATAGTTGATCTTAGGTAAGATTTTATTAATTTTAATTTTGAAAAACTTCTTTCCGCAGAGGCAACNATGGTTAATGGTCAAATGTATTTATTAGTTATGGAAAAAACGAGTTCGAGTGTTCAAATGGGAAAGTTATAAGTTTAAGTATCGGCTTTAAAAAACCTGACAAATTTAAGTGGTCAGGAAGCCATTTCGCCTATTTTTATTTAAAGACTATTTTTCTAGCTTTTTGAGTTGCAAAGTTATTAATAATCTTTTTATAATCTATTTCCTCTAACAATTCTTTTTCAATTGATAAAATGGCCAATCCATTTAATCTCTCTTGAGACATAGTTGATCTTAGGTAAGATTTTATCAATTTATCAAGTGCTCCTTTTTGGGATTGTATTAAAGTTTCAATTTTTTTTATTTTTTTTGAAGTTTTGCATAACCGAAATTATATTTTCTAGTATACATATTTATACTCTAGTAAATAACAAAAACTACAGTATATCTATGAAGTAAAAATAAAAAAATGACAGAATTTAGATTTAAAAAAATAGCAAAAGATTATAACAATAGAACCTGATTCAATTGATAAGTTGACCCCCAAATAACTTGTTAATGCTTTTGTGCTTGAAAACCCGGAAAAAAAATATGAGTCTTATGATATTGCCCAACTTTTATTTTATTCCACAAAGAGTGATCACAAGATTCTTGTAGTTTTTTTGACGGAAAGGAGAAAGAAACTAGAAATTATTATAAAGCTTTTTAGAAATTAACATAGAAAAGAATTAAAAAACAAAGAAGAAGGCAGATGCAGATGAAGAAGGGTAGTTGTAAATAAATATAAATAGTATAAAAAAATAAAAAAGAAAAGTCACTCCTGAAAAGGAAAAAAGTAAAAGCAACGGGCAACCACTCATATACCGAGTCCCAACATTCACTAATGGTAAAAGTAAAATTGTTTCCTTTTCCACAGCAAAATTAAAGCTTTTCCATTAAATACTTAAATTTTTTAAAAGAAAAATAAATAAATAAACCTAAAAATATTTAAAAATGGGGCCTTCAAATTTAGGGGGCCTAAAGCCCTTGCTTTAGCGGCCTTCTTCAGCTGCCTCCGGCTTAATTGCGGGGCCTTGATTTTACAAGAGTCATGACCGTTTGGATATAGATTCTCAATTTGGAGAAAGTTGATTTGAAATTAAAAATGTGTTTGGACATGAATTTTGGGCCAAGTTTTGACATGTTAAAAAGTTTTTTGGATTTTTAACAAAAAAAATCCCAAATGCTCATGATTTGGTACAAAAAAAGGTCTTAAGCTATATTTGGGATTTGAAATTTTATTTTTCAAAATCTCCCTAAAACTAAATTAATTCTGTTGGCGTCACTGTGTTAAAAATAAACTGTTAGAAAATAAAGAAAGGTAGAAGAATGAGAAATTTTCGAGCCCACAATTTCCTTGTGTGTCCTTAAGGAATTTTAACCCCCTCACACGTTGCCAAGGTAATTGATTAAATCCTCCC
>MU720554.1:0-10538 GCA_026770625.1 Nicotiana glauca
GACCCTGCAAGCCGGAAGGTGCAAAAATCGACCCCGTTGGTCTCCACTATACCTATGGTCCTGAGAATCTCATGATAGCTGAATAGAAAATCCTGTGGATCCTCTGATGAAGGACCGCTGAAAGTGGTGGTGAAAAGCTTGGAGAACCGATCAATTTTCCACAAAGCATCTGAAGACATAACCGCTCCATCGACGGCCTGAGCTGTAATACCTGTCTGGGCTGCCACTGCGGGCTGAACCACTGGAACCTGAGTTCGGGGAGCTACCTGCTCCGGGGTACGCGTAGCAGGAGTCTGAACCCCTCCTCCAGCCTGAGAGGTGGCTGGTGCTACTGGAAGCAAACCCGCTTTGGTGACGCTATCCATAAAGCCTGCCAATCTGACTAGAGCATCCTGAAGATCTGGGGTGAACATGACCCCTCCTAGGACCTGAGCTGGGCCCANCGGGGCTGAGCTCTGACCCTGCCTCGGCCTCTGGCACGGCCTCGGCCTCTGCCCCTCGCAGGAGCTGCTTCTGGGGGCTCGGGCTGCTGCATGGTAGAAGAAGAAGCACATGTTCTCGCCATCTCCGAAAGAACAGAGTAGAGAGACCATCAATAATTGAGAAACAAAATCGCACGACAAGAAAGAACAAAAGTGAAATTTTTCCTAACTCTGTAGCCTCTCGGGGATAAATACAGACGTCTCTGTACCGATCCCTCAGACTCTACCAAGTTTGTCCGTGAGTAGTGAGACCTATGCAACCTAGAGCTCTGATACCAACTTGTCACGACCCGGATTTTCCCACCATCGGGAGTCGTGATAGCACCTACAAACGGAGCTAGGCCAGCCAAACTTCAAACATTCTCTAATCAACCTCAACAATATAAATATACTGAAAACAATTAAATAAGTGAGGAATACTTTAAGTTTAATAAACTGAAATCATAATGCGGAAGTTTAAAACATATCTCTATCCAAAATCTGGTGTCACTAGCTCACGGACTACTAAAGAGTACTACAAACAAGTCTGAATCGAAAGAAAATGCATATGTCTATCTCGGTACAATGAAAACAAATAGAAATAAAGGAAGGGACTTCAGCCTGCGAACGCCAGCTAGGCTACCTCGTGAGTCCCTGGACTGAAGACAGCTCTCGGGCGATCCTACTGCTGTTGTCCAAAAGCTGCTCCTGGATCTGTGCAAAAAGATGCACAGAGTGTAGCATCAGCACAACCGACCCCATGTGCTGGTAAGTGCCTGACTTAACCCCATCGAAGTAGTGACGAGGCTAGACAGGACTACCAAATCAACCTGTGCAGTTCAATATCTAGATATGCAATAGAAGGCAAGAAATACCGAAAACTAAACAGTTAAGAGAGAAGGGAAAACATGCTATGGGGGAGTACAATCCGGATATAACAGTCATCAACTTAAATAAGAAACAGGGCACAACAATAATTTAACAGAGACAAGAAATCCAACAATTGCACGGCATCAACCTTCGTGCTTTTACTCTCATCCTCACCCAAAGCAATCAAAAAAGTGCAAGGCATCACCCTTCGTGCTTTCCTCACATAACCCTCATTTCATGGAACGGAATGACGCTTCGAGCATAATATAATAAACAATGGCACGGAATGTCCCTTCGTACATAATATAATTAACAATGGCACGGAATGTCCCTTCGTGCATAATATAATTAACAATGGCACAGAATGACCCTTCGTGCAAATATAATCAATAATGGCACGGAATGACCCTTCGTGCATTATCACTCTTCCTCACCCAAACAGCAATTACAACCAAACGGGTGAGGGGAATAAACAGTAATGAGAAATGTCCCGGCAAGGGAAACACAAATAAATAACTAAGTCCCAGCAAGGGAAACAATCAATATACCCAAGTCATCCCGGCAAGGGATTTAATTACACTTCTTACCCATTCTTTCATTTCTTACTCAATAGTATTTTAACGTTCGAGCCAACGCTCCAAAGAATTCACATCTTTACAATTTATCCTCAACTCTTCACATTAGGTAGAATTCATTAATTAGTTTGGAAGAGTTCCAAAATATACCAAAAACAAGTATAAACAAAGACCCACGGTCATGCTAGACTCTGGTGCATAGATACTCGTCACCATGCCTATACACCGCACTTGATCATTTAGCAAATAGCAATTTATGATACTTTAATCCTATTCCCTCGAGCCAACGTTAGATCAAACACTTACCTTGGTCCGAAAATAGCAATCAAGTCTCTAACACCGCCTTTCCTCTAGAATCCAACTCCGAAACAATGATATCTAGGCACAATTAATTCAATAATATCAATTGAGGCTCAACAACATAATCCCATAGCCTAGAAATGAATTTCCTATCATTCTTCCAAAAATACCAAAATCCGACACCGGGCCTACATGGTCCAAACTCGAGGCTCATAACAAAATCCAATCACCCATAACCCTACGAGTTCAAATATGCAATTTGTTTCAAGATTCGACCCCAAATTGAGGTTGAATCACCCAAAATTCCCAAAGCCCTAGTTCTACCCAAAAGACCTATTTTCTACCTTGAATTCACGATTTAGGACTAGGAAATTAATGTTTAGATGAAAGAATTAGGAGATAATGAAGTTAAGAATACTTACCCAAAGAGTTATGGAGGAAGAGAAGCTAGAAAATTGCCTATGGAGTGTTTAAGGGAGGAGCTCGTGTGAAGAAATGGCTAAATGCTGAGTTCGGTTTCTGTTTTTAAGCTTTTAAAACCACTGGGCAAAATTGCCATACGCGATCACGTGAAAGGGATTGCGATCGCGGAGAGGAAAGGCTGGAAGCTACACGATCGTGTAAAGGTTGTTGCGATCGTGTAGAGGGAATTAACTGGGGGGGGGGTGTCTATTTGATCTATGCGATCGCGTGGGCATGTACGTGAACACGGAGAAGAGGAGCTGGAAGATACGCGATCACGTGAAGGGTGATGCGATCGCGTAGAAGAAATGGCCAAAGCAGTGCGATCGCGTGGATGATGCCGCGATCGCGTAGAACAAAATCCCTGTGCAAAAATTGCAGAAAATCTGGCAACTTCTCTAAGTCCAAACACCCCGATACCTCATCTGAATCACTCCCGAGCCCTCGGGGCTCCCAACCAAATACGCACACTAACTCAATAATATCCTACGAACTTAGTCGAGCGATCAAATGGCCAAAATAATATCACAATCAAAGAATCAAACCCCAAAACTCATGATTTTCATTTCAAAGTTCATAAACTTCCAACCTTAGCCATTTAGGTCTGTAACACGTCAAACGACGTCCGATTTCGACCAAACATCACAGAAAGCGCTTAACGCATATTTAAGACTTGTACCGGGCGTCAGAACCAAAATACGAGCCCGATACCTATATTTTCCAACTCATTTTCATTTCCATTTTTCCTTAATAATTTCAAAAAATAATTTAACAGAAAAATTCTTTTACTCGGGTTCTGGACCTCGGATTTCAACTCCGAGCACATGGCCGAGTCTCATATTTTTCTACGGACCTCCCGGGACCATCACATCACCTGTCCGGGTCAGTTTACCCAAAATGTTGACCAAAGCCAACTATATCAATATTAATATAAAAAATCTTCAAATGTTTTCACATGTTAAAAAAAATTTCCGGGTTCGTGCCCAGATTGTACACGCAAATCGAGGTAACCAAAAGCGAGGTTTCCAAGGTCTCGGAAGCTCAGAAAAGGGAGAAATATGGTGATGCCCCCTTTGGGTCGTCATATTGACTTCATTGGCTGTTTGATTGATTCACTTACCTTATTTTTTACAAAACTGTGTACCATTGGACTTTTGCCTTACATAACTTCTATGTATTTACCCTTTATTGTACTGTTTGGGAAATATTTCTGATTAACTCTTTCGTTAATTGTCTTTTACCCGTTGGAAATTAGAATTCCTTAATTAAAGGGAGATTGATTTCAATGTTATTTCCCTAACTTTTCTTACTTGTTTTCTGCACTATAAAAGGAGCACGACCTTTTTGCACTTACACACCTTGAACCTTCAGTTCAACATTGTCAACTTACACTACTTGCAATACAATACTTCTTTGAGTTCAATCCTCGAGCACACATTATTCACTTGCAATTTCAATACTCTGCTCCCTTCTAAGATTTTTTGAAATCATTTGCTTGCAACTTGGATTCTCAAGACTACTGTTTTACTTATCTATTTTCCCTGAAACTGGAATGTTCTAATTAACTTTTCTGCCTCACCCACAGGTGTTTATTTACAGTTTCTACATTCTTGTTTACTTTGTTGCTCATGTTCTGTAATTGAATATGCCACTCTCTCTTTGCATCTACTGTTTGTTATGAATTCCCATACCCCTATTCCTTTTTATGTGGCTGAGTTAAGGATCATGGCCTGGCAGTATCCAAATTGCTGCCCAGGTCTGATCCTCTATGGATCCTGACTCCCAATTTTGGCTAACAAGCTGGTCAGGGGTATGCCAGCCCTCCTAATTACTGGACATGACCACGAGCCTGCCAAGGCCTTCCCTAATTCTCCTCTATGCACTCACACTTATTCTTAGACTTTAAGTTCTGGCCCCCTCCTATGAGCCTTGATTTAGGACCTTGAGTTCCCTCTGAACTTGGACATTCTTGGGCTGGCCCTTCCACACTGCACTATAATCTAATTCCGCAATGTATTTGGGGTGTAAGCACTGCCTGGAGTCCCCTTGAGCTCTTGAGAACTTTTACACATCCCAAATAAGAAAAAGGCTTTGGAAAACTGATCCTGGAAGTTGGTTTATCTCATATTGTTTGACCTTGAGTCTGAATTAGGCTGTTTGGTTGTAGCTTAATTTTCTGATGTAATTTTATTTTTTTTCTGATTCATTTTGGTTTTTAATATCTTATAATAACTTATGGGGTTCTATTAAAAAAGGGAGGGTCACTTATGTATGCATATGGGTAGACAACATGCTCATAGGAATTACTATTCTGCACTTATACATTACCACATTAGAAATCTTGCCTATAAGTATTGCATCAATACATATAGAAACCATGCCTCTAAGTTTCTGCATATAGAAATCCTGCCTACAAGTTGTTACATTACTACATTAGAAATCCTGCCTATAAGTTGTTACATTACTACATTAGAAATCTTGCCTATAAGTTATTGCATCAATACATATAGAAACCATGCCTCTAAGTTTTTGCATATAGAAATCCTGCCTACAAGTTGTTACATTACTACATTAGAAATCTTGCCTATAAGTTGTTACATTACTATATTAGAAATCTTGCCTATAAGTTATTGCATCAATACATATAGAGACCATGCCTATAAGTTTCTGCATATAGAAATCATGATTATAGGTTTTCTGCACTTTTGCATATATATCTGTCATTAGAAAATCAGTCTCTAGGTTAAAATAATAACAAGTTGCATCCTAGATACCATGCCTATAGGATTCCTGCATCTCGATAATCGTTTTAAAGTTAATAACGCTTAGAAATCATGCCTATAGGAGCAGCCGTTTGAATCTGATTCGTCTAATTCATTTATAAGTCTAAAATCAGTAGTATTGTTGTTTAACATCTGCAGAATTTAGTTGGTTTTAAAATCAGTAACCCCTTTTTTAAAAATCAGTATACTTTCACCTAGGCAAGCCAGCAGGTAATTGATTAACTGTGTCAGTCCTTGATAAACTACAACAAGATAAGGCCTAATTCAGACTTCTCATCTGAGAAATATATGATGAAGCAGCCTATCCTAACGCTAAATTTAATTCAGACTAAAACCGATATCTGAAGTCATGCTAGACAATTTGCTTCTTTTTGAGGAGGCCTCTTTGAGCCTTTTAAACTGCTATGTGTTTCCTCTAACTGCTTTATGTGTTTTGTTTATCGCATTAGAATTTTATCCTTTCAAACTCTGAAAAGCCCCAATCTCCTTCCCTTTTAGGACTAGTAGTCCCATATGCCTCCGGGACTGATATGATTGGGATGGGTAATGGCATGCAATAAGTAACGATACTACTTCACGTTTTAATACCTTAACGAGGTGGGAAAGGGTAGATATGGATATGATGACCACGCGATAACACCACGTGTATAAACGGTTGCCGGGTATTGTGTGGGGTGATCCATATTATTTATAAACCTAGGACCCCTTCCCTTTACTTGTTTATTTTTCAGAATTTTAAAAAAATTGTTCAATTTCAGCTTAACCTCTTTTACTCTAATTACTTGCATCAATTATGTGAAAACCCCTCCCTTTTACTTAGTTATTTTCAGTACTTTTAAAAACTGCTTTCTTCCCAAATTTCAGCTTCTTTTACTTTAGTTGCTTGCAACCGTTATGTGGAAACTGTCTCGTATTTGCAAATTCTTGCTTTTTCACTAGTCATTTGCACTTAAAGTCACAATTATAGCATGGCCGGAACCACATTAGTGGATCTTGAGGGGTGCCTAACACTTTCCCCTTGAGATAATTTCAAGCCCTTACCCAATCTCTGGTTTTCTAAATCAAATTTCTTCTTAGTGTCCTAATGTACTTAATCATTAGGTGGCGACTCTTCAATTGCAAACCCAATTCCCAAAAGGAAATGAGTTTTCCACCCAAATGTCATAAACCCAATTTTGCAAGAAAAAGGGGGCATCGACATTCACTTTTCACACAACTCGCAAGGAACATTGGGGAAGCCAGAAGCTACAGATGAAGAAGGTCGTTCAAGCAGTTTGGATTTCTCGGCCTCTAGAGCGACAACACAATCATAAAGATCAGAGATCTCTTTCTCCAACTCCCCAATCCTTTCATCAAGTTGCTCTTCTCTAAGCCTCATCATCGCCAAGTCATTTTCTTATTCGGAACAAAGAGTTTTGATCGCCAGCTCAAGGGACTCTGCCCTTTTCTGAGCTTCTTACCGAGCAAACACCGCCTTCTATAGCTCCTTGTGCTCTTAGCAACCTCGCAACTAAGAGTTTTTGCCCGAAATTGACACTCTTCGAGTTGGTATCACAATAGAATAACTTGGGCTTGGAGATGACTGCATTAGGGTTTTTACGCCCCTATTGAGCTCAAGCTCCTCCTCTTTGCTCTTTAACGTCCCTTCCAGGATGCTACAATTTTCCAACACCCACATCAACTCCTCGTGTGATGACCCAAAAGGTTATTTCCTATTTTAGAACTTGATTCCGTGTTCCGAGGCCTTAAAACCTCATTTTATTCCTCTTCGATTTGCGTGCATAGTTCGGACGTATTTTAGGAAAGCTTTTATGTGGAAAATTGATGACATAATAATTTTTGGCCTAAAAAAGTGATTTTAGTTGACTTCGGTCAATATTTTGGATAAATGGACCCAGACCCATGTTTTAATGGTCTCGGTGGATCCATACTAAATTATGGGAACTAGGCACATGCCCGGAATCGGATTCGTAGGTCTGGTACCTAGCCCGAGTAATGAATTTTTGTTAAAAATGATTAAACTAAAAATCTAAGGATTTAAAGAAATTGATTAATGTTTAATCTCATTGGTATCAGGCTCGTATTTTGGTTACGGAGCCCGGTACAGGTTTAATATAATATTTAAGTCATGTCTGTGAAATTTAGTAAAAAAACAAAGTTTATTTGATGTGATTCAGGCATCCAGTTGAGAAAAGAGGAATTTCAAGGGTTCCTACGAATTTCATGTGTTTTGGTATTAAATCTGTAGTTTTAGATGTTATTTTGGCGATTTAAATGCACGAACAAGTTCGTATGATGTTTTAAGACTTGTGTGCATGATTGGTTTGGAGCCCCGAGGGCTCAGGTGAGTTCCTGATAAGCTACAAAGTGTTTTGGAACTTAGGAAAATTTGCTGGTATGACTGAACTTGTTCCAGGCCTCTGATCTTGCAATTGCGAGATCAGGCATCGCAATTGCGAACCCTGCAGGTTCTACATTTGCGAGGCTTTCATCGCAATTGTGATAAGAAGCTGGCCATGCAGTATTCGCAATTGCGAAGATTTCTTCGCATTTGCGAAGTAAAGATGAGGGGAAGCAGTGATCGCAAATGCGATCTTCTATCTGCATTCACGAAGATTTAGGTTTGCAATTACGAACAATTATTTGCAATTGTGAAGGCAACAGAGGTGTGAGGGTTCTCGCAATCGCAATGGTCAGGTCGCAAATGCGACATGTGCAGCTGATATATAAGTTCAGACTTGGACGGGATTTTTCATTCATTCTCCCATTTTTAACACCTAGAACACAAAAGGTGATTTTCCAAAGGCTTTTTCCTCCCCAAATCATAGGTAAATGATTATTAACTCATTTCTTTCAATCTTTTACTTCTTTTCACAAGATTTTATCCTAGAATCTAGGGTTTTCATGGTGGAATTGGGGATTTTTGGGTAGAACTTAGGAATTTCGGAATTTTGGGATTTACACCATAAATTGAGGTCGGATTCCAAAACCAATTGTATATCCAGGCTCGGGGGTGAAATGGTAATTGGGTTTTTGGTCTGAATTTCGGATTTTGTCCAAGTGGGTTCGGGGTCAGTTTTTGACTTTTTGGGGAAAATGTTGGGAAACTCATAATTATGTATTGGAATTGATTTCTTTAGCACTAATTGATGTTATTAAGTTAATTATGACTAGATACGAGTGTATTGGAGGCGGAATCTAGAGGAAAAACTGTAATAGAGCTTTGAATTGGCAGTTGGATTGAGGTAAGTGTTGAGTCTAAATTTGACTTGAGGGATTAGGGATCCCCGACTTACTTGCTACGTGAAAATCCATGTGTGTGGAGTATAGGTGAGGTGAAGAGTACCTATGCACCACCAAATTAACTGTTTAGCCTGTTCCTTTCCCCATTCCTAATATATTGTCTTTCTATCTTAACTGCTACATGCTTATTGGTGCTTTAATGTTTAATTGTTTCTTGTTAGAAGTTGTTTTCTTTATTGAGGTAGTAATTGCTACATTGTCTCATTGAGTTACATTATTGGTTTTAGTTGGTTTATCAGTGTTTCATAGTATACTTGGTTGGTCTCGCTGTGTAGTAGCAAATGAGTGAAGTTTCATTATTGTATAGTCTTCTATATGATTTGGTTTGAGGCATAAATATTATGGTGGATTTTGAGCTAAATTGTGAAATACTTGTTACTATTATGTGATTGGTACTGATATGGTGGGATCAGGTTGCATGCCATAACAAGAGGAATAAGAGTGATATATTGAGGAGGAATAAGGGTGAAATGTGATTGTCTGGTGGGATCAGGTTGCACACCGCAACAAGAGTAATAAGGGTGGATTGGTGGGATCGGGTTTCACGCTGCAACATGAGGAATACGGGTGATATATTGAAGAGTCATAAGGGTAGACGGGTGGGATCGGGTTGCACGCCGCAACAGGAGTAATAAGGGTGAATGTTCATATTACTATTGATTATATGGTGGGATCGGGATGCACGCCGCATCATTTTGTTCTCTATGTATTCTTTTTCTACCGTGATTTTATTCCGTAGCATTGTAACTCTCTTAAGGATTGGTTATAACTGAGTACTGGCAATATAATTGAGTTTCGTATTTATTTTTGCTGCAAGTTATTATTCTATTTTGTTCTGTACTTTATTTTGCTTTATTATATATTGTATGCAGGTTATATTGTAAATGCCCCGCCGCAGCCTCGTCACAACCACGTCGAGGTTATGCTCTACACTTACCAGTACATGTGGTCGATTGTACTGATACTGCACAACACACTTTCTATGCAAATTTTGGAGCTGGTTGTGGCTGATCGAGAGGTCGGTTGCAGGCATTCATCTAGGAGACCCAAGATATTCCTGTAGGAGTCACAGGCCCTAGCATCCCCTCCTATGTTTCTACATTCCTATTTTATCTTCTTTCGAGGTAGATGTACTTTTCTTTTAGACTAATATTGTAAGGCCCCGGAAAATTTCGCTAAGTAATCTAGGATTTCGTGGTGCCATGTAGGCTAATTATTATATTTTATGTGCTATTAACATGGTGGACATAAATTAGACTTGGTAAATATGAGTATAAGTCTTATGGTAAGTGATGTGAGGTCCAAATGGAAGCCTAAGTGTATGCCAAATGGGAAATATTTCGTAATAGGCTAAAATTCCAGATGGATTCGCACAAGGCTCTACTTTAAACGAGCATATCTAAATATTTATAAGAGTTTATGTGGTGAATAGTATATCAAATGAAAGGTATTTGAGTCTAGTTTCCAATGCTTGAAACCGTTCATCATTTGGACATTCATACACAAAGTTATGATCAAATTACCAAAGGCTGGAAAATGCAATCATGTTTCATGTCAGAACTGCGAACTCAATGTCAATTATGCGGTCCGCATTTTTAATATGTGGTCGCAAATCAAATTGCAGATTGAACTAGTGTAGCCCAGTTTTGGGCACCGATTTTGCGGTGCATTCTGCGGCCCGCATACCCATTCTGCGGTCTGTTATGCGGTCGCATAGTTGACATTGGAGGGTTAATTTTCTAATTTTCATAACCCGACCCCATTTTGATATATAGCCTTTGGGG
>MU720558.1:2171-20229 GCA_026770625.1 Nicotiana glauca
CCCTAATGAAGCTATCCGAACCATAAAATTTGCATTTCGAGCGCTCTACACATAAGTCAATATCCGGTTGACTTTTCCAATTTAAGCTTCCTTAAAAGAGACTAAGTGTCTCAAACCTTACCAAATCATTCACGAATGATGTCAAATTTTGCACACAAGTCACATTCGATATTACGGACTTGCCCCAACTTTTGGAGTCGCATTTCGACCCCGATATCAAAATTTCCTCCTTCCGGTCGAATTTTCTCAAAAACATTCAAATTTCTATCTTTAGGCAAATGGCTCCAAAATAAACTACGGACCTCCTATTTCACTTTCGATCGCGCTCCCAAATCCAGAATCACCATACGGAGCTACTCCCAGTCTCGGAATCCCAAACGGACATCAATAACACTGAAATGCATTTTAAGCCAAAATGATGCAATTTCTTCAAAAAATGCTATCTTCCATGATAGGCACCAAAATGCTCCCGGGTTAGCCAAAACCCGATCCGGGCATACGCCCAAGTCCGAAATCATAATACGAACCTGCTGGAACCTTCGAATCCTAATTCCGAGGTTGTTTACTCAAAATTCCAATCCTAGTTCGTTTTCTCCAACTTAAGGCTTTAAAAATGAGAATTTCTATTTAGATTTGACTCCAAACTTCCTGAATTTTAGTTCTGACCACACACACGAGTCAATATACCTGAGATGAAGCTGCTCATGACTTCATACTGCTGAATGACGTGTTGGAACTCAAAACGACCGATTGGGTCATTACAGGACACACACTAGTAGACTTATGATTTTGGTTTACTTTTATTATTGCTATTCATATTTATTGCTTCCATTTATTTACGCTTAAATGTTAAATTCCTAATTTTTTATCAAATAAGATGAAGTCATAACTTGCTAATTGTAAAAAGGGGAATTCACTAGTTGATTAGTGTTAGCTTTCCTAGCAAGAGTGTTGGGCACCATCATGGCCTAATATGGAATTTGGATCGTGACATTATGCATAGATATTTTCAAAATCAAGCCCTTTTGAATTCAACCCTTTTTTTTAATTATTTATACACTCTACACTTTCCATTAATTATCATAAAGCTGGTCGGTTAATCATTTTAATATGAATATTAAAGAGTTCCTTACACCTTCTCTTTAAGATTAATTGAACCCTAACCTTAGAATTTTTGAAGTTTAGTAGTCCTTACAGAGTTAACAATAGATAATTTAGGTGCCCTAACTCACCTTTTAATATAGTTAGGTGGAGAATCTATAACAAACAATTAATTAAGGAATCGCCAATATGTTATAGCCTAATTTGACCGTGTTAAAATAGGGTTAAACAGTCACCAATATATTATACTCCAATTTTACCCGGTTAAAATGGAGTATAATAGAAGAGAGCCCTCTATTGCATTAAAAAATCAACTGAATCATTTACACAGCTTAAACTATATATACTATACACCTTTAGAATCTAATTAATTTAATCTCTTAGCTAACTAACAAACATAACTAACTAAGCTAACATTACACATCTGTCCCCCCATTCAAGCTAGGTGTTGTAAAACTGTTCAAAACACCTAGCTTGGACCGTAAATGATAATGCTGCATGCTACCAAATCCTTTGGTCAATATATCTACCTCTTGATCTTCTGTTGGAACATATACAAGATGGATCGGTCCTTCTTCTACATTTTCCCTTATAAAATGACAGTCTATCTCTATATGCTTGGAGCACTCATGAAGTAACAGATTGTTGGCTATTTGTATTACTGCCTTGCTATCTGTGAACAACTGAATGGGACTAGAAACTGCAATTCCTAGCTCTTTGAACACTCCCAATAAGCTGAACTCCTTGCAACTGTATTCTATTTTTTTGATTTCCATGATATCAATGAGTCACCAAACTTCACCAAATACCCGATCATAGATTGCCTTGAATTTGGGCAGCTGGCCCAGTCTGCATCACTGTATGCTCTCAAGGTCATGTCACCATTTTCACTCATTAGAATGCCTAGCCATGGTTCACTTTTATTGCACCTTATCAATCTTTATGCTGCTTCCAGATGATATCTCTTAGGTGCTTGCATGAATTGGCTCAAGGTCTGTAATGTACATGCAATATCAGGACTTGTCAGTGTTAAGTAAAGAAGTTTCCCTATGGGCCTTTGATACCCTTTCACATCTGTAAGTTGCGAATCATCATTTAGATCATAATGCGCATCATATTACACAATTGCTAGCTTCCTGTTCTGCTCCATTGGTGTTATAGCTGGCTTTGAGCCTGTTAACCCCAACTCAGCTATGAGCTCAATTGTATACTTCCTCTGACAGAACAGTATACCTTTTTGAGATCGACTTACTTCTATCCCCAAGAAGTACTTTAATGACCCAAAATCTTTAAACTTACAAGACTTATGAAGTATATTTTTGGCTTCTTTTGTTAAAGTCTCATCATCTTCTGTGATGAGGAGATCATCAACATCGACAACGATAATAACAAGTCTGCCGTGCTTTCTTAGAGTAAACAGAGAATGATCATTTTGCTTTGGGAAAATCTTTCATGTAAAAGAACTTCTGTAAGCTTCAAGTTCCATTCTCTTGATGCTTGCATAAGCCCATATAGTGATCACCGCGTCCCCTTTTTCCTCACGGAGTCTGAGTTTCGACATTCATCGGGAACTACTCATTTCCTTTTAGGAATTGGGCATTTGAGTTTGAAGAGTCTCCATCTAACGAATTTAAGATGCGTTAAGGCACCTAAAGCAAGTAACTCATAAAATCGATTTACATATCAAAGATTTGGGTAAGGGCTCGAAATAACCTTGAGAGGAAGGTGTTAGGTACCCCTCGTGGTCTATAACGGCGGGTCCCGGCCAAACTCAATTATATGAATTAGTATTTAACACATAGCCAGTCAAATCACACATATAAGGCAAAGGAAATTTGGCAGATAAGTAGTCTGAGCACATATGTATGATAAAGGAATTTTAGCAAATAAGCAGTCTAAGCACACATATGTAAATAAGATGAGGGAAGACTTAGGTTTGTTAGCCTATAGGATCACATCTGTACAATAACCGATAAGCCTTCCTCAACTAGAGGTGTTACACATGGCATCAACGCACATGTCATCATATCCTTTTACTACCCAATTTCCCCCTTTTGGTTATAGCCTAAAGTGTTCTAGCAACCTTAAGATGTATCCTATGCGTGCACTACCCGTCCCTTTACTTATATAGCCCCGGAGGTGTTTAGGACTTCTAGTTAAGGTAGATCTAGACTCTCCAATAGTAATTAAAAGGAGAAAACTCTAGGCGACAGACAAAATATGTAGGACTGGACCAAAGATAGAACAATAAATAGGCTCACATTTTACCTCCACAAATAGAACAAGTAAGTGCACGTCTCAAACAATAGATTTTAGATATTTCAGAAAGGCCCTAGAATAGGATATCTAGGTTAGCATGACAAGTAAAGAATATGCAGCATTGAGTTAAGGAAGTGTTAACGACCTAACCAGTTTACCTACTGATTTAAAAAACATGTTGGATCTAGGCAGTCATAAGTAAGTAAAGCATAGTTTCATAGTTTATTAGACCTTGATTACCTATAGGCTTGCCTAGGTGTGGATCAGCAGTAAAATGTTATCTAGACATTAATAAAGGCCATAATTTTGAATCAGCAATTGTTAGACATATTTTTATTGGAACTATATGATGACTAGGTCCTGAAGAAAGATCACATGCATTACAAAACTGGTTTTACATTTTTTTTGTTTCTACGAACATGGTGTCTGAGTATTGAGATTGTTTTTATGCTTATTCCTTATAGGCATGATGGCTAGGTGACAAACTGATTTTTTACGCATTTAAACTATATGCATGGTCTTTAAGCAAATGCAGTAAAAATCCTAGAAACATGATCTTTAATGCACATAGGAAAGTTTGTAAACATGATTATTAAGGCACAATTGATAAATGAACTAAGAACCAGATTTTTAATGCAAGTACGAGAATGCAGAACTTTTAGAAGTGAAATTTAGAACCAATAGTGTAACGATCCTATAAACATGTTTTCTAATGCACATAATAATCTTATAAGCAAGGCTTCTAACTTATGCAAATAATTATAACAGTCCTATGAGCATGTTTTCTAATATATGTAGACAATCATAACGGTCCTATGAGCATGGTTTCTACCCGATTCCCCACAAAGGATATATAAAAGTCCCTCCCATTTTACTAATATCCCCAATATCTGTTTTACAAGGAATATTATTACATACCATAAATGAATTATGTAATGAATAAAAGCTATACTACAGGTAGCCTAAAATAGGACCAAAGTGAACCTAGAAATACCAGGCCTTCAAACAGTCCCAGATGCTATAGTCTCATGATGTCCAATAAAGGTATCCTAGTGCGTCAAAATTCCCAAGGCCTCAGGGATCCCGAGCAATGCTCACTCCAAGATTTGAATAGAAGATCAGTTGTATGCTGTGTGGAAAGGCCAACTCTAGCGTGCCAGAGTTTGGAGGAATCTCATGGATTCCTAGGCAGTACACATACTGGAAGGGTAGAACTTAAGTAATATAGGAGTAGAAGTGAGAGTGCTTGACATAGTTGATTTATTTAAAAACAATATAGAGGTAAAATCTTTAGGAGTGAAAATAATTTAGGAGTAATAATAGTTTGGAGAAACATATTAGGAGTGAAAAACATGTTGAAAACTTTTTTAGGGAAAGGTAAGGTTCAACAAAAAACATCATAGTCATAGAAGCATCACATTGCCCAGTTTCAACTCCAGTTTGTCAATCAGTTCCAGATGTACAAACAATTACACAAATGGGAGGAGGAGTTGAGAACACAAGACACTTGAAACAAGAGCACATAAGAAGGGTGAAGGTAGTAATGTTAGTTAACAGTGACACATAGCAGGCAGAAATACTGATTTAAGGTCTAAATTACAATCATACTTGGTGATAAGCATACTATTTAAGAACACACAAGACATAATAACGACATTAAACATGTTGGCTAAACATAGTGAGACATAAGTCTAGATACAAAGATAATCATGCTGAAGAATACAGGAAGAAACACAAAGACTCAATCGCACAAAGTAGCCATACTAGTTGGGGCTGTATGACAATGAAGATACAAAAGTAAACAAGTTGTTTAAGACCATATTGAATACTTAAGAAAAATAGACATGCTAACTAAAACACTAACAAGAGAAGGTGACACTTAAGCACACTGATCACACCAGCAAATGAGAAAGAATAATTAAGTGTCTAAGCAATCAAACTAGTGCAGAAAGAGATGGATTCAACAAAGAGCACATAGATTTGAATTTCATAATGACGTAGAAATAGGAACATACCAGTTAAGCAAAAGCAAATAATTATTCAAATCCCTAATAGAAATCAATCAGTATATTGGGTTGATAGAAATAAACAAATGACGGGAGAAATTTGACGTAATCAGTGTCACAAAAAAAAGGTCTAGGGTTTAAGCATATACACAAGAATCAAGCTAGTAAAGAAACCATTAGTTTAAGCACTTGAAAGTTAGAAAAACCCTTATGAATAAAACTTAGGACGAACCCTAATTTCATAAAAATAATGGAATCGAAATAACATTAGCAAAATAAAAGATTTTTGAGGAAAAATATCTGTCGTGCCCCTTTTTTCCTCCACGAAGAAAGTTCGGGTTTTGATATTCATGAGGGTTAACAACTCATCTCCCTTTTGGGAATTTGGGTATTTGAAGAGTCACCACTTAATGGATTATGGTGGGTTAGGGCACCTAGAGCGATTAACTCTTAAACTTGTTTGCATTACCGAATATTTAGGGTAAGGGCTCGAAATAACCTTGAGGGGAAGGTGTTAGGCACCCCTCTTGATCAACAACGGTGGATCCCAACCAAACTTATACTTATGAATTAGTCCTTTAACAAATAAGTAATTGAAACACATAATTGCAAATAAAGCATGTTGGACATTGTATGACTCAAATAATAAGACAAAGAATTTGAACAAGTTGTTTACATGTAGAAAAGTAAATTTTTAGGCAAAGAGAATTTAGGAAGGAGGGGTCCCAGGTTGGTTAGCCTACAGGATCACCCCACGTAATGCCCGATAAATACTCCTCAATGAGGGGCTACACGTGACATTAAAAGGTAGTCATCATATCTCGTTCTACCCAAGTCGCTCACCTTGGTTATATCCTAAATCATTCTAGCAACCTTGAAAATGTCCTATGCATGCACTACCCGTCCATTCATACTCTCTCTGCAGGTATTTTAGGACCTCTAAATCTGGGTAGTTCTAGACAACCCCAGTTGTTTTAAAAGGAGAAAATTCTAGGTGACAGGTAATAACACATATGACTTAACAGATAAATGCAGAAAAAAGAAGTTAAGAGGCCCGGATTTACCTCCACAAATAATGCATCTAAGCAGCACATCTTAAACACAAACAAGGGCAGTTTTTATTAACGAAAAAGACCTAAACAAGATATCTAAGTGGATGTCAATGAACAGAAATATGCAACTTTATTTTGATAAACACGACAGTAAGGTCCTAATCAGTTTGCCTGTTGATTTTAAACCTGTAAGTCATTAAGCAGTAAACACAAACAAAAACAATTTTGCAGTTTACACGAATTGATTACCTAAGGCTTGCCTAGGCGTAGGATTGTCACGCCCTAAATCGAGGGACATGACCGGCGCCCGACCAGGTAGCCCCAGTCAAGCGGACCTGGGTGCCTTTCCTATCTCGCACGTTACCCCATATTTTCTTTGCTTATTAATCAAAGGAAATAGCTATTTATAATTAAAACATCCTTTTAACAAAACATACATAGCCACTTAATGAGGTTTACAACTTACATCGACAACATACAAAATACATATTTACATAAGTTCGCAACCCACATTTACTATCTACAGAGCCTCTAAGGATACAAAGGATAATACAGTACTTGCCGATAACATGACTCCGGTTATACCTTACACAAAAACCAAAACAAGACTCCAAAATGAAAGCGACATGAGCTACACAGGGCCCCAAAAGGAAAGGAGCTCACCAATTCAGCTGACAGGAAGTGAAGGGGAGCTACGACCGGTGGACTGGATTACCTACTACGGGTCCACCTACAATCATAACACGAACTTAGCGCTCCTGACAAAAGGGACGTCGGTACATTTGAATTGTACTAGTATGTATGAACAAACTTTGCCCTAAGTAAACTCAAACCATACACAAGTAACAAGTAGTAATGGAATCAACAATCGAATACACATGAAAGGAAACAATCATGCCAAACAAGTTTACAATCTCTCCTTTTCCCCTTCAACATTTTTCACATCAATGATTACACAACTTTCTCATATTTTCATTTCAATAGTGATTTTGATCACTTTCCACCCTTATCACTATAACCTACACCTTATTACTTCGTGTTGCGGCGCGCAACCCGATCCCACCGAGCAGTCACAATTCAAAAATAAAACAACAACAACAACAATTCACAAAGAACAACAACAACAATTCTCAAAGAATAACAACAGCAATTCTCAAAGAATAACAACAACAATTATCAAGGAATTTCCATGACCATCAATACTATTTCCATCATATTCAACAACTCATATGCATTTTATGTCACAATAATATTTGCCCATGACAAGCCATGTATGTTATTACCACAATTTTTCCAATTGCATCATTTACGATTCCCTTCCATAATTTCTTTCTCAGCTCTTACCACATAACACATTCACACATTTGGTTTATTTCCAATTACTTACACCAATATATATCGGGAGACTTAACTACGAACACTCAAATCATACCAATCACAAGAATCTATCAAATAATCCATGTAGATATCACATACCAAATATTCATACACCAAACAAGGTGATTTTACAAAGGTCAAAGTTAGCCATACATACCTGGAGCCGAATTCCCTTTTTAACTTCTACATTCAATTCACCAAATAGTCTAGCAACGTCAATCTAGTGCACAAGTTAACACATATATCTTAGAATTAAAGGTCACAATTATTACCCGAACCTATTTAGGTAATCAATCCTTCTTTTTTATAATTGTTTACTCCTACCCAATTCCTCATACTAGATTTTAGGTTTTAAAAAGGCATGCATGTATGTTTTCAACCTCCATTTTCAAGAATCAATGCATGAGACTCCCTCCCCCCTAAGTATAAACCAGAAAATCAATAAAAATGGGTTATGGATTTTACCTGCAAGAATGGGGATGAAGACGATTACTTTGAAATTTCCCGGTCCGGATAGTTTTGAAGAATCAGTTTGAGGAAGATGACTTTCTCTCTCAATACCCTCTCTTCCCTCTCTTCCCTCTCTTCCCTCTCTCTTATTTTGTTAAGAAAAGTTGTTAAAATGAGGGGTTGGGGTTGTTTTATTAAAAGGGGGTCGGGTTTAAAATTTAGAAAACTAGGAGCCCGAGTCAGGTTTGCAATCGCATTTTGCGTTCGCAGAGATGAAATGCAATATGCAGAATGGACCACAGAAGTGCTCCAAGAATCCAATTTCACCGTTTGGGTCGGTGGCAGAAATGCGGTCCACATACCTGATTTGCGGTCGTATAAACCTCAAATTTGACTGACACATTGACTCACTTTGTGATGGAAATACAGTCCGCATATTAGTTATGCGATCGCATAATGGACCGTATTTTGTACCTCAATTTTAACCAAACCACTAATTCAATCTGCAGTAGAAATGCGGTCAGTATACTAGATTTGCGACCGCATTCTGGACGCAAAATAGCACTTTTCTGGAAAACTTAATTCTTTGATTTTAAATGCTTAGATCAGTGCAGAAGGGTCCAAACCGCGGCACACATTCCTAACACATATTCGAAACTTGACACTACGAGATACTAGATTTCGAGCACAAATTTTGCACGGGTCCTTACAAGGATCATGCATAATAGTTCTATAAGCGGCAAATGATCATCCCAACTACTTTGAAATCCAAGACACAAGCCCGCAACATATCTTCGAGTGTTTGAATATTTTGCTCTGCTTGACTGTCAGTCTGTGGATGGAAAGCTGTGCTGAGATTCACCTGAGTACCCAAACCTTGCTGAAATTTCTTCAAAAAATTAGCTGTGAACTGGCCCCTCGATCTGAGATAATAGAAAGTGGATTTCCATGAAGCCTTACTATCTCCTTGATATACAACTTAGCGTACTGTTATGCTGTATCTGTGGACTTGACTGGCAAGAAGTAAGTTGATTTGGTGAGCCGATCCACAATTACCCAAATTGAGTCAAATTTGGGCTGACCACGAAATCCATATTGATCATTTCCCATTTCCACATTGGTATTTCCATAAGTTGAGTTAATCTACCAGGCCGTTGATGCTCAGCTTTTACTTGCTGACAATTCGGACACTTAGATACAAAGTCCGCCACACCCCTTTTGGTACTATTCCACCAATAAATCTCCTTGAGATCATGATACATTTTTGTAGACCCTGGGTGTACGGAATACCTGGAATTACGAGCCTCCGCCATTACCCTCTCCCGAAGCTTATCCACATTCGGTATACATAACCTACCTTGACATCACAATACACCATTTTTGCTGCTGAGTGAAAATGCCGAAGTCTTATTATTCAAAACTGCTTCCTTCATCTGAGCCAATGTTGGATCAACAAACTGCTTTTCCTTGACTTCCGCTACAAGTGACAATTCTGCTCCAGTATGCACCATAACATCCCACTTGCCTGAGGCCAAAATGCAAACCCCTAGACTGGCTAATTGATAAACCTCCTGAGCCAATGGCCTTTGATCTGCTCCCAAATGAGCCAAACTACCCATAGACTTCCGACTGAGAGCGTTGGCCACGATATTCGCCTTCCCTAGGTGGTACAAAATATTCATGTCATAATCCTTGTACAATTCTAACCATCGTCTTTGCCTTAAATTTACCTCTTTCTGCTTGAACAAATACTGGAGACTCTTGTGGTATGAGAACATATCCACATGGACCCCATAAAGATAATGCCGCTATATTTTCAATGCAAACACAACTACCGCATGCTCCAAATCGTGCGTTAGATAATTCTTACCGTGTTTCTTGAGCTGCCTCGACGCATACGCTATAACCTTCCCATGTCGCATCAACACACACCCCAAATCAACCGTGGAGGCATCATAATAAACCACAAATCCTTCCATGCCTTCTAGCAAGGTTAATATCAGCGTTTAGGTCAACCTTGACTCAATTCCCGAAAACTTTTATCACAAGTGTCGGACCATTGGAACATGACTGCTTTATGCGTCAACTTAGTCAATGGGGAGGCGAGGGTAGAGAATCCCTCCACAAACCTTTGATAATACCCCGCTAGACCTAAGAAGCTACGAATCTCTGTTAGTGCCATGGGTCTAGGCCAATTTTTTCACTGGTGCAATTTTCTGGGGGTCTACCTGAATCCTTCACTAGAAACAATATGACACAAAAAGGCTACGGACTCTAACCAAAACTCACATTTCAAAAATACAGCATAAAACTGTTGCTGGTAAAGAGTCTGTAAAACTGCCCTGAGGTGACCGGCATGATCCTCCTAGATCCGCGAATAAACAAGGATGTCATCTATGAAAACAATCACGAAGGAGTCTAGAAATGGCTTGAAGACCCGATTCATAAGATCCATAAAAGCTACCGGGGCGTTGGTTAGCCCAAAGGACATGAGCAAGAATTCAAAGTGACTATAGCGAGTTCTGAAAGCGGTCTTGGGAATATCCTGCTCCCTAATCTTCAATAGGTGATACCCGGACCTTAGATCAATTTTGGAGAAGAACCTTGCACCTTGCAATAGGTCGAACAATTCATCTATTCGAGGTAAAGGATATTTATTCTTGATGGTGACTTTGTTGAGCTGCCAATAATCAATACACATCTGGAGCAACCCATCCTTCTTCCTGATAAAGAGAACTGGAGCACCCCACGGCGACATACTCGGCTGTACAAACCCCTTTTCTAACAAATCCTTCAGTGCTCCTTTAACTCCCTTAACTCCGCTAGAGCCATTTTGTATGGTGGAATGGATATTGGTTGTGTATCTGGCAATACATCATTCCCAAAATAAATCTCCCTATCTGGTGGAATCCCTTGAAGCTCGTCCGAAAATACTTCAAGAAACTCATTCATGACTGGCACGGACTCGGGGGTAGACACTTCTGAATTGGTGTCCGCCACTTGGACCAACTGATATATACATCCCTTCTTAATCATATTTGAAGCCTTAAGGTAGGAAATAAACCTACCCTTCGGCACCACACCATTCCCATTCCACTCGATAACTGGCTCATTAGGGAACTCGAGTCTCATGACTCTCGTTCGGCAGTTGAGTTTAGCAAAGCACGAATAAAGCTAGTCCATTCCTATGATCACATTGAAATCCACCATTCCAAGGTTGATAAGATCGTTCGTGGTACACGACCACACACCGTGACAATACAATTCAAACTTGCGCGATTATAACAGAATCACCAATCGGAGTCAATATGGAGAACGACTTATGAAGCTGTTAGGGTTCTATCCCAAAACTTGAAGCAATGAACAGGGTGACATAAATCAAAGAGGACCTCAGATCAATAAGAGCATAACAATTAATGGCCTGAACAGAAAAGATACTTGTAACCACATCTGGAGAAGCCTCTACACTCTGGCGACCACTCAAGGCATAAAACCGGTCGGGTCCTCCTCTACCATGAGCTCCACCCCTAACTGCACCATGCCCTGCTGGGGCTGGAGGACGTACAGATGATAAGGCGACTACAGAATTGGATGACTGAGAAAATCCCCTACCCATGCCCTGACTAGAAATGGCAGTCCTGATGGATATGACGTCTCACCCCGCATCTACAACACACCGGGATATCTAAATAACAAGTCTTTGTATAGAATCTCTCACACTTGGGGCATGGAGCCCTTCCCTGCTGTTGTGATCTCCCTCCCGAATAACCGGACTGATGGAGCCTCCTACTATCTGAACCTGGTCTCCTATGGCTGCTCTGCTGATAATTGTGCACAGATGGTGCTGCGCTCACTGAGGACTAAGCATATGACTGGGATGGCCCTGATGACCCTCTCCCCTGAGCTGATCTCCCTGAGTGACCACTGATCGAGCCCTGCCGTTACTCTCCCTTTCCACATATATCCTCTCAACTTCCTAGCCTCTGTGGCTTGAGAGAATCCCACAATCTTCCCATAATTCATATCCGAGTCTAAGGTCAGAGTAGCAGCCTCATTAACCACTAAATGACTAAGGCCCTGAACAAATCGCTGAACTTGAGCATCCATGGTCGACACTAACTGAGGTGCATACTTTCACAATCTCACCATGCGGTACTCCCAAACACTCATACTACCCAGCTTGAGGACCTTAAACTCAATGTCACGAGCTGCAATCATCTCGGTTGGCTAGAAATAGTCCATAAATGGATCCACGAACTCATCCCATCTAGCCAGAGGTCTTCCCTCTGTCGACGCCCCCTTTTCCTCGCAAAACCGTCGGGATGACAACTCTATTCCCGTTTGGAAATTGGTTTTGGAATTGAAGAGTCACCACCGAATGATTAAGTGCATTAGGACACTAAGGGTTTGAATTTGAAAACCAGAGTTCGGGTAAGGGCTAGAAATTATCTCGAGGGGAAGGTTTTAGGCACCCTCAAGATCCACTAGTGTGGTTCCCGGCCATGCTATGTTGTAACTTTAATGAAAGTAGGTACACAAATAATTTCACACGCAAGGGTTACAAATAGATACGTGAAAAGTGTTGACACCCCCCTTTTCTAAAGCGAAATCAGGTATACGACATTTGGGAAGACAACTCTATTCCCACTTTGGAAATTGGGTTTTTGAGATTTTGGAGAGTCGCCACCTAATGATTATAGTGCATTAGGACACTTGAAGAAGAATTAAAGATGAAAACCATAGTTGTGTAAGGGCTTGAAATTATCCCGAGGGGAAGGTGTTAGGCACCCCTTGAGATCCACTAGTGTGGTTCCTGGCCATGTTACAATTGTGACTTTAAATGCAAGCAAACAGGTAAACAAGCAAGCATTGCAAATTCGGGAAAACTGTTACAAGTAAAAAAATTTAAAGATGCTGAAATTTAGAAGATAGCAGTTTTGCAATTAAAGAAGAGATACACAATGAGGGGAGAGATTAAATAATGATGCAAATAACTTACGGAAATAAATAGAAACGGAAGTTTGGAAAAGGTTTTGGGCAACTTTTGAAAAATTTGAAAATAACAAATTAATAAAGAGGGAGGGGCCCTAGGTTTATACATTACATGGATCATTCGCACAACACCGGTACCTGATTCTACGCATAGTGTTATCGTGTAATCATCATCTCCATGTCTACCCTTCCCACCCCTTTAAGGTATTAAAGCGTGGAACGGTATCGTTTACTTACCGCATGCTACTACCCGTCCCAGTCCTAGCAGTCCCGGGGGTATTAGGACTTCTAATACTAAGAGGGAAAGAAAGGGATAGAGGCCTTTATGGAGCTTAAAGGATAAAATTCTACTCGATATTCAAAACAAGTAGCAAGTAAGAGGGGAGAACAAACAATCATACAAGGCTCAAATTGACCCCAGAAATCAAACGATCAATTAGTTTAGCATGCCTTACCAAATACTGGTTTGGTCTTAGATTAAATTTAAGCAGCGAACAGACTGGTTCAACACATGTGTTCTAGGCATAAAACCCGCATTAGGCAACTCGGATATAGTTGTCAGATTTTTAGGTATTCAATATGAGTTATTTAGAAAAGTACTGATTTTGGAAGATAGGCTAATGCAGAAGAGTTTTTTTGAAAGAAAGAACATACTGCAGACTTAGTTTAGAAATAAGTTTCAAAGAAAATCAGCGGACTGTCCAGTTATAAAACACAGAAATAATTGCAAATAAGTTCGGAGAAAAAGCAAAACTATCTAAGGAAAAGAGTAAGCTACAAAACTGTTTTAAAAGACGAGTTCAGGAAGACTAGGATAGTTGAAAAACGCTTAGGAAGAATATTAGAAAAGAAAACCGTTTCAGAAAAGATGCAGATTTGAAGAACTCAACTTTTAGGACAAATGTACACTGATTCGAGAGAGTTATATCAAAAAGATTAAGGCTTTTGAAAATATTACTAAATTAAGGTGTTAGGGACTAGTTAACAGATTATTATCAGACGAATTTGACATGAAATCCTATAGGTATGATATCTACATTTAAGTTTTTTTAGAACCTGTTAAAGAATTTAAGAAGAGATGTCTGTTTTTATTGACCCTACAGTTTGCCTAATGAATATGCATCCCCCATAGATATGATATCTATACATGAATTCTCAGAAAAGCTTAGAATTCCTATAGGAAGGATCTCTACATGCGTTAGTTACAGAATATGAGCGTTAAATCCTATATGCATGCTTTTCTATGTGATTTGCAGTATAGTTAAACATTAAACCTTATAGGCAGGATTTCTAGGTGACTTGCAGCATAATTAAGCATTGAAACCTATAGGCATGGTATCTATGTGATTTGCAGTATAGTTAAATAGACCTATAGGCAGGATTTCTAGAAAAAGAGCATCCTAAAGCATGATATCTACCCTTATTGATGCAAGAAAGTAAAACCCCTCCCATACCCTTTTACTATATTTCCCCGAGCTTTTTTACAAATTATTACAGGCCAGAAAATAGCTAATAAAATACATCAAAAACCAACAGCTAGATTTGAGCAGCCTAATTCAATCCTAATGTCCAATAACAAGTGTTTAACCAACTCCGGGATCCAGATTTCCAAAGCCTTCTCATTACCCAGGGTGTTTTAAAGTTCCAAGGAATCGCAGGGATTCCTGGCATTGCTTACACCCCAGATACCATTAGAATTAGAATAGTGCAGTGGGGAAGAGCTAGCTCTCAGGAATCTAAGTTCAGAGGGAGCTCAGGGGTCCCAAAGCATGGCTTGCAAGAGAGGGGCAGACCTTATAGCTAGGAATAGATGCAAAGTGAAAGGGGATTAGGGAGCCATGACAGGTGGTGGTCATACCTAGCCATAAAGTAGGCTGGTACTCCCCTGACCACTTGTTTAGTCAAACAAATTAGGAGCAGACCCTTGCAGGTCAAACCAAAGTCTGGATAGTGAGTAGGACACTATCAGACCCAAGTCCAAGGGTCAAGCACATAAAAATGGGGGAAAGGGAGTGGGAATTGATTAAGTTAGGGATTCAAAGAATCCAATTCAAGACCATAGGCAACAATATTGGAGTGCTGCTATGCCATGAACCATAACTCACATACAAAAGGGTAAATGGGTAAAGGGGATTCACAGAATATCAAATTCATGAAAAACAATCGATTGCCTGCAAAACTTAAATACAGAAATATAAAGGAGAGGAAACATATGGCCATAAACTAAAACAAATATCAACTAAAGGAAATAGTCAGAATTAAACACATTGTTGTTGAGGCATGTAAACTAACTGAAACATACCAGTAAAGAAGCAAAAGAAGTGCAGAAGAAAGTAAAGACAGTCCACAACAGCACAAGTATCAAAGAGAGAATTTCAAAGTGAAATTGAATTGTGAACTCAGATGGTGTTCTGTGTTCGTCTTGTGAAAGAGAAGAGAGTAGGTATTTATAGCTTTGAAAACGTACAGGGAAATAAGGTAATAAGTAAAATTAAAACTCAACATAGAAATAATCACCAAGTGATTCCCCTTAAATTAAGGAAACACTGCTTAATGGGTCAACAGTCCTAATTAAGGAAAGAAAATCAGTTTGGGACAGATTGATTATTGCCATAAAAAAGGTAGTAAAATCATGAAGTAAATAATCCAGTCTAAGTACGAAATATACTTATTTTGGCAAAGGGTTCAACATGGTAAAACATCACAATAAAGGGAGTGAATCAATTAATTTTCAAACGAATGAGTAGAAAATTAGGGCTCGTAAGAGAACCTTTTGCAATCAGTCACGGGATCAAAGGAATCAAGATCAAACAGGAAAGGAACATGATACTGCACTTTATTATATAAATAGCAAGGAATGAACAAGCATGCAGTGCTAAACGAATTGGCAAAAAAAAGCAACACAAACATACAATGGTAGTAAGGGTAAGCTAGGGCTCTGTAGTAAGAAAAATATTCAAAGCATAGTAGTCAAGCAGGTCAGGTAATTCACAATGAAGCAAATAAAGAGAGCCAGAAACAAGTGAAGGTCTCATAGTAGGAACAAAAATGAGGAAATTTCTAGAGAAAGATTAGGGCTTTGACAGTAAACAGGTTTTGCAAGATGGTAAGAACTCGCAATTAAACAAACTAAACGAAGAAGAAAGAACCAGCAACATTTAAACAAACAACTTTCAGAACCCGGATAAACTAAAAAAGGAATTAGGGTTTTTTAACATGCATGAAACAGATAGAGGAGAAATCATGAGTAAATCATAGCCAAAACATAAACACATTAAAGAATCAGATCTTTTTGAAAAACTTAAAGGAAAAACCCTAACGAAGGGTTATTTTGCAAGAAAAGTCGAAGAACTTTCGAGAACACACTTAAACATTCATGGCAAGTACAGATCTAGAGCAGATCTGGAAGAAAAATCAATAACATCCTAAAGATTAGGGTTTCAGAGAACCCAGAAAGGTGAGAGAGGCCTTGGAAATTAACGATCGAACCAGGAACGCCAAGGATCTGACTTGAGCAGCCATGGCTGGCCTGAGAAACGTTAGGGACGATCGGAGAAAGGTCATGAGTGGAAGTCAGGCAACAATTGGACCAGATTCCTTCCAGATTTGGTCGTGAAATCATGGAAGCGAACACTTAGGAGCCATGGGAGGCCATTATACATTTTCGATTGCCTTAGGAGGCAATGGATTAGGGCGAAATTGAGATGCGACGGCTAGGGTTCATGAGGGATTAGAGAGCATCGAGAGAGAAGAGGGGTTTCAGAGGCGACTGTTAGAGAGAAATGAGGGGTTAGGGTTGGGTTAGGTGAGTTTTCAAAGGAAAGGAGTGATCGTGGTCGTTGATCAAAAGGATCAACGACCAGGATTAAAAGAAATCTGGGCGGGTTAAGGAATTGGGTCAAGGGGTCGGTTTAAAAAATGAAAATTGGGTCACTTAATTGGGTTTGAAATTGGGTAGATTTTTAGGCTAAAATTGTAATGGAATTGGGGTTCTAATTGAAATGAAATGAGGCCAAAACTTAAATAGCCAATTTTTCCCTTTTATTTTTATAAAATGATAGAAATAATTTTAAAATTAAATTATAGGTACTGAATCAGTTAATGACATATAAATATTAATTTAAAAATATTGGAACCAATTTTACAATTGTAAAATATTATAAAATCTTAAAGAGGCTGGTATTGCAATTTTATACAATTTAGTTTTTAAAAATACCAAACAAATTTGTAAAAATATGAAAAAAATATGTTAGCTATAATTTGATGTAAATATGAGAAAAAAATAAATTGCCCACCAAAATAATAGTTTTAGGAATAATTATCGGATTTTATGATATAAAAATAGGCAATAAGTTGGTTGAAAAAAAACAAAAATGCCAAAATCCTTTGGTGTACTTATATATGCTATTTTGAAAGTATTTTAGGTATAAAAGTACATAAGGGAAAAATTGGGTTATCAACAGCTACCCCTCTTTACCCATGAAGGATGAAAGAGTTGTCGGGTAAAGATATGTGATCACGCCCAAGTATATCCTCTAAATAGGATTCTGCGGACGTTGCAAATAAAACCCGAGTATTACGCCCAGGGTCGAATCCACAGAGAGTCAACCTAACAACTGCTACCTTTAGACCCACTCAATTCTCAGAACCAGCTTCCAAATACTTTTGAATCACTGTTGAGGCTTGCTTATAAACTAAAATTGTATAAAAATAACAAGCTATAACTAATAACTAAAGTTGTAGACAAATAAGAGAGAAAAAGGCTAAGGTAGTGACTTTCCCTATTGATGGAATCCCTTCTGTTTATGCTTCATACAAATT
>MU720558.1:27411-40057 GCA_026770625.1 Nicotiana glauca
TCCTTAACCATTTTGTACCTACAATTCATGAAAAACACTAATAAGAGCATTTTGTCATCATATATATCATCAAAACAACATAAGAATGTGATTATTTAAGGCGTGATTATAGTCAAATTCACCTATTATCAATATGATGAACAATTTTGACCGGAAGCGGCGATTTGAAAAGGGTTTTGACCGAGATGGTTTTTGAGCTGCCCACATATCCCTATTTTACAGGAATCAGGCCATATGTAGTTTAGGAACCGTTGACAGAACATGCCGATGGAGATTTGATAGACGGATACGATGCTCGAGGGAGGCAAAATATGTTTTGAAGTTGATAGGCCACGGGAGCGGGAGTGGAAACGCTCCTGCTGAGACGGCCGTTGCTAGCTGGTGTAACTACAAGTGAGCAATACCGGCGTATATCGTGCATAAACTTAAACGTGATGAAAGTTCTCGTTGGAGCATGAATGATTTCCTCGAACGGTTAGGATGACGTCCTTGGACCATGATGTCCTGGGCCATGAGGCGCAAAATTAAGGATTCGCAGGCTATGAAATGATGTTCTCGGCTATGATAATGGTGCCTCCGAACCATGATGCGTTTGAATAATGATGTGCATGATATAAAGTGGGGTCCTCGGGCCATGGCATGGTGTTCTCGGGCTATGAAGATGATGCCTCCGAATGATGATGCCTTTGGACAGTTTGGTGATATTTCAGCCCATGAGATGCAAGATTTGGCGATATTTCAGTCGATGCAAAAGCGTAAATGGAGATATTCCAGCCGACGGAAATTTAAATGAGACAGGTGATGTTTCAGCCGATGCAAGAAATGTAAATGGCAATATTTCAGCTGATAGAAGTTTGAATAAGACAGGCGATGTTTCAGCCGATGCAAGAAATGTAAATGGCGATATTTCAGCTGGCAGAGAATTTAAATACACCAGGCGATGTTTCAGCCGACGCAAGAAATGTAAATGGTGATATTTCAGCCGGCAGAGAATTTAAATGAAACAGGCAATGTTTCAGCCGATGCAAGAAATGTAAATTGTGATATTTCAGCAGGCAGAGAATTTAAACGAAACAAGCGATATTTCAGCCGATTGCAAGATGTAAGTAAAGGTGGCGATATTTCAGCCATGCAAGTGGAGGTAGAGCTTAACCTCGGAAGGTAAAAGGTAGCCTTATGCAATGCAGGAAAATACAGATGGAGACAACGCTTAGTCTTGAAAGGCAGAAAGGTAGCCTTATGCAATTCAGGAAAATGCGGATGGAGACAATGCTTAGTATCGAAAGGCAGAAAGATAGCCTTATGCAATGCAAGAAAATGCAGATGGGGACAACGCTTAGTCTCGGAAAGCAGAAAGATAGCCTTATCCATATAATGCAGGATGGAGACAAAGCTTAGTATCGAAAGGCAGAAAAGTAGCCTTATGCAATGCAGGAAAATGCAGATAGAGACAACGCTTAGTCTCGGAAGGCAGAAAGGTAGCCTTATGCAGATAATGCAAGATGGAGACAACACTTAGTCTTTGAAGGCAGAAAGGTAGCCTTATGCAGATAATGTAGGATGGAGACAACGCTTAGTCTCGAAAGGTAGAAAGGTAGCCTTATGCAGATAATGCAGGATGGAGATAACGCTTAGTCTCGGAAGGCAGAAAGGTAACCTTATGTGATGCGGGGCAATGCGGATGGAGACAACGCTTAGTCTCAGAAGGCAGAAAGGTAGCCTTATGCAATAAGATAAAGCGAATAGTAAGAATAAAAAATTCTTAGCTAATAGCTGATCGTGATATTGCGGCTGCTGGGCCATTGAGTGCAGATAGAAAATGCGCATAGGCGCAATGGTTCAATGCGGTTGAATAACATGTTTGGTAACTTTGTGACTTGGGTGCCTGCATCCAAATAAAATTGTGAGTTTTATAAAGGGGAAAGGTTAGTTCACTCTTTCGTGGCTTCCGACGTCGTGCATCATTGGGGTAGCGTTGCTAAACAACAACTATCATAGTTATGCATGATTTAACAAATATAACGTAAGTAGAAAATAGATTTGTTTAGATGATTCAACGACTGCAACGCAGTTCAAAGCATTGCAACTTCTCTAGCTCTAGAATTTTGAGGGTCCTCCTCAAAATTCTACCCCACTTTACTGGGCTGGCACTCCTGACGGCTGTGCTGAACGAATACAAGATCAACTTTGGAATTTTGAGGGTCCTCCTCAAAATTCTGCCCCAGTTCCAATAATAGGGGGAAATGAGATTTTTATTAAATTGTGACCGAACCCATAGGGCTGCCTACGTATCCCCTCTTAAACGAGAATCAGGTTAGGTGTAGTTCAAATTATATCATAAAGCAATCATAGGTGGTTACACATAATATCGTTTCACTGCATCTGAGTTGATTGGCTTTGGCCAAACTTCTCCGTCCATTTCTGCAAGAATAAGAGCTCCTCCAGTTAGAACCCGGTGAACCATGTACGGGCCTTGCCAGTTGGGAGAGAACTTCCCCTTGGCTTCATCTTGATGTGGGAATATCTTTTTCAACACCAGCTGCCCTGGTGTAAACTTTCTTGGCTTAACTCTCTTGTTGAAGGCTCTGGACATTCTATTCTAATACAACTGACCATGGCAAAATGCATTCATTCTTTTTCTATCTATAAGGGCTAACTGCTTGTAGCGACCTTTTACCCATTTTGCGTCATCCAACTCTGCTTCTTGTATGATCCTCAAGGATGGAATTTCTACCTCGACTGGAATGACCGCCTCTTTACCATAAACCAACATGTATGGAGTTGCCCCGCTTGATGCGCGAACCATGGTACGGTATCCCAACAAAGCAAATGCTAACTTCTCATGCCATTGTTTGTGACTTTCGACCATCTTCCTTAGTATCTTCTTGATATTCTTGTTGGTCGCCTCCACAGCTCCATTCATCTGAGGCCTGTAGGTTGTAGAGATTTTGTGTTTGATTTTGAATGTTTCACACATTGATTTCATCAAGTCGCTGTTGAGATTGGAACCATTGTCAGTGATGATTGATTCTGAAACCTCGAATCAGCAAACAATACGATCACGGACGAAGCCTGCCACAACTTTCTTAGTCACTGTTTTGTATGAAGCTTCTTCAACCCATTTGGTAAAATAATCGATTGCCACTAGGATAAATCTGTGCCCATTAGATGCGGCAGGCCAATAGGTCCAATGACATCCATTCCCCAGGCGGCGAATGACCACAGTGAGCTTGTTGCGGTAAGCTCGTTTGGTGGCACCTTTATCATGTCTGCATGTATCTGACAATGATGGAATTTGCAAACATATTGGATACAGTCTGTTTCCATAGTCATCCAAAAATAACCTGCTCGGAGTATCTTTTTTGCTAAGACAAAACCATTCATGTGTGGCCATCAGGTCCCTGCGTGCACTTCGTCCAATAGTCTGGTTGCTTCCTTTGCTTCGATACACCTTAACAAACCCAAATCGGGAGTCCTCCTATACAGGATTCCTCCACTGTGAAAGAAGTTGTTGGATAATCTCCGGAGTGTGCGCTTTTGAGTGGCGTTGGCAAGTTCAAGGTATTCTCCCATTGTCAAGTATTCCTTGATGTCGTGGAACCATGGTTTTCCGTCTGTTTCTTCCTCAGCTTGAGCACAATAAGATGGCTGATCATAAATCTTTACCGGGATGGCATCAATGAAATTCATGTCTGGATGATGGATCATGGATGACAAAGTATCCAATGCATTAGCAAACTCGTTCTGGACCCTGGGGACATGCTGAAATACTATCCTTGTGAATCCTTTTCTTAACTCCTGTGTGAGATGCAAGTAGGGAAGTATCTTAGAGTTTTTGTTTGCCCATTCTACTCAAACTTGATGTATGAGCAGGTATGAGTCCCCGATCACTAGTAACTCTTGAATGTTCATGTCAACGACCATCTTGAGTCCAAGGATGCAAGCTTCGTATTTAGCCATATTGTTTGTGCAAAGGAGCCTGAGCTTGGCGGATACCGGGTAATGCTGGCCGGTTTTTGATACAAGGATTTCTCCTATACCAACTCCTTTAAAATTGGTGGCCCCGTCAAAAAACAACCTCTAACCATCGTAGGATTCTGCAATATCTTCTCTTACAAAGGACACTTCTTCATCAGGAAAATACGTTTTCTGGGGTTCGTATTCTCCGTCGATAGGGTTCTCGGCAAGGTGATCCACGATGGCTTGACCCTTGATGGGTTCAACTCTATTCCTCGACGACTCACGATGAAACCCAGTAGTTTTCCGGCAGGAAGCCCGAATGCACACTTGGCGGGATTCAATTTCAGGTTATACCTTCTCAGTCTGTTCAAGAACTTTCTCAGATCTTCCATATGATCAGTGGCTTTCTTGGATTTGATGATGATATCGTCCACATATACCTCGATCTCTTTGTGTATCATGTCATGAAAGATAGTAGTCATGGCTCTCGTGTAGGTGGCACCAACATTCTTCAATCCAAATGGCATCATTTGGTAGCAATACATTCCCCACGGCGTGATGAAAGCCATTTTCTCTGCATCCTCCTTATCCATCCATATCTAATGATACCCAGCAAAATAATCTACAAAATATTGCAACTCATGCTTGGCGCAGTTGTCAATAAGAATGTGTATGTTTGGCAAGGGGAAGTCATCCTTGGGACTGGCCCGGTTGAGATCCCGGTAGTCGACACAGATTCTAAAATTCCCATCCTTCTTTGGTACTGGCACGATGTTGGCTAACCATGTTGGATACTCTACCAATTTGAGAACTTTAGCTTTGACCTGCTTAGTAACCTTTTCTTTGATTTTCAAACTCATGTTGGGCTTGAATTTTCTGAGCTTCTGTTTTACTGGAGGACAAGCTGGATCTGTTGGCAACTTATGAGCTACAATGGCCGTGCTGAGGCCAGTCATATCATCATACGACCAGGCAAATATGCCCTCATATTCTTTAAAAAATTCTGTATATTCCTCCTTTTCTGATGGCGACAAGTGAACACTGATGCGAGTTTCTTTGACATTATCTGCATCTCCCAAATTAATGACCTCAGTTTCTTCCAAGTTGGACTTAGGTCTGTTCTCAAAATTCTCAACCTCCCTAACAACCTCTTCAGGTATTTCATCTTCTTCTGAATCTATGTCCTTTTGTTGCGTTGTTTCGTTGCAAGTTACAGTCGTTGGTTCATCGTCAAGATAAGTAATAGTGATGATGTGTAAAATAGAGTAAACGATAGAGAAAATAATAAGCATGATATATATGATATACCAAAATGCTTTGATTAAATTCATAATTGTTTGAAACATCGGAGCTCTTTTCAAAATTAAAGACAATGCGGAAAGAAAATCAACTAGTAAAAATAAAATAAAATGAGATGCATGGTGATTTTGTTTAGCCTTGCTACCCCGAAGCCTTCCGGGCCCTAACGGCCTTAATTGACCAATTGCTAAGGCAGTATCCCCTGTTCACAGCTTGTATGGAAGGGCCTCCCTCCCCCTCCTCCTAAAAAAGAACACAACAGTCCATATCATCATCCTCTAGGAACAAATTCTTCATGGCTGCCAATGTTTCGTCTTCTTCGGACCCGTACATAGTATCTAGTGGCTGGAAGGTTTGATCCTGGCTAGGTATCGGAAATTCCAATAGATAGTAAGGGCCGCGCCATGGTGGCGACCAGTTCTGGAATTATTTCCAAGTATAATCATACCCTATGCCAAAGGTAGTGCCATGCTTCTTCAGCTTGATGGGCTTAGTGATCCCCTGCAGATTTTTACCGAGCCCCTTTCCAGGATCGTACACACACCAATTCAGGATGCTTTCAATTTTTTTATCCCACCACTTGTCTTTGTCTACAGTGTTGACCCTTTCGATATGATGGTATGTCTCTCCGCCTATTTTCCTTCTGCCTCCAATCATCGGGATGGTTTGGAGACTATATATAGGGTTACTACCATCAACATGAATGATCACCTGTCGGTGGTTCCATTCAAACTTTACTGCCTGATGCAGGGTCATTGCTACGGCTCCAGCAACGTGGATCTAGGGGCATCCTAATAGCAAGTTGTAGGATGCCGGGACGTCTATCACTTGGAAGTCGACGTCGAACCATGTTGGTCCCATTTGCAAGCACAGGCTGATTTCTCCAATAGTAGATCTCTTGGATCCATCGAAGGCTTTGACATTGATAGCCCCATCTCTGATCTCGTGTAGGCCTTTTCCCAAAGTTCTGAGAGCTACAAGCGGACAAATGTTGAGGCTCGATCCCCCGTCGATCAAAACCCTGGTGATGAAATAATCTTCGCACTGCACGGTGATGTGCAGTGCCTTGTTGTGGCCCAAGACTTCTGGCGGCAATTCATCTTCATGGAAGGTTATTTTGTGGCTCTCCAACATTTGCCCCACCATGTTCACCATCTCGCCCCCAGCTACGTAGGCTTCGCTTAGTATCTTCATTAAGGCATTCTTGTGAGCATCTGAACTTTGTAAAAGAGCCATGATAGATATCTATGCCGGTGTTTTGTTCAACTGTTCAGCGACCGAGTACTCCTTAGCCTATATTTTCCTCCAAAAATCGTCGGGTCCTGTCTAAATGGGACGTCCCGAGGCTTGCTTGTCGGACTCAGCTAGGTGCTCTAGGGTGTAGAACCTCCTTGTTCTAGTCATTCCTTGTGCGGCAATTGTTTCTCCTATCTTTGTCTTTCCTTTCCTCCTAGCTTCGGCAGTGTAATCCCATGGTATGGCATTTGAGTGGAATGGTGTCATGTCAGTCATTTCCACCGAAATAGGCACCCTTGGTGGTAACACAGCAACTTCAAAGGGTGTAGGTGCCTTTGGAACTCCGAATTCAACTTCGATTGGCCCGGACGCCTTTGCAAAATGAGGTGCTTCAAATTCAAGAGGCATTGACATACTCACTTCATCGCCCGTGAAGGGATGATTCTGCACAACAATTGGGTTAAGGGTAACTGCCAGCTTCTTTGGTTCATCCCCTTCAGCAATCAAACCTATTGACCCTTTGGGATCCCAATCATCCTCAATCTTGATCATATGAATGTCTCCACCTTTGTGGTCAGGCAGGGGGTTGTTATGAATATTAGGAGCGGGCTCCTTTGCTATAATTACCTTATTATCGATCAGGGTCTGAATCTTATCTTTCAACGAATGGCACTCGTCAAGGGTGTGTCCTTTCATGCCGGAGTGATACGCATAGGTTTTGTTGGGGTTGACCCACTGGGAGGGATTTTATGGAGCTTTGGCTGGAATAGGAGTGACGTAACCAGCAGCTTTGAGTCTCTCATATAGCTGGTCAATTGGTTCTGCGATGGCTATGTATTATTTGGGAAGTTTACGGTCAAAATTTGGTCTAGGTCTTGAAAAATTTTGACGGGTGGGTGGTAATTGATAGTGAGAGGGTTGAGAGTTATAAGATTGGTAAACATGTGCTGGTTGAGAGTATCTGGTTGATGTGGGTTGATATGTGAGAGGTGGAGAGGACTGGTAAACGGGAGGTGGATAGGAGTGTATGGGTGCTTGGTAATTTGGGATAGGTTGATATGTAAGTGGAGGTGATGGGTAAGTGTGGTATCTTGGTGGTGATTTGGCTCCCTGTGCGATCATCATGACACTTACATCTTTCTTCTTGGACGCGCCACCAGTTTGTAAAGCTTTATTGGTGTCTTGCAATGCTTCAAGATTTGTTACCATACCATTCTTGATGCCCTCTTCGATTCTTTCTCCAAGTTTGATGATATCAGAGAATTTTTTACCCACGATTAGCATCAACCTTCCGTAATATTGGGGATCCTGGGCTCGGACGAAGAACCTATTCATTTGCTCTTCTTCCAGGGCTGGCCTGTCCTTTGCATCTTCTGACCTCCAACAAGTAGCATACTTGCGAAATGTTTCGGTGGGATTCTTCTTCAAATTATGTATGTAGAACACATCTGGTGCATTCTCTATATTGAATCGGAATCTATCCATGAAATCCGATGCCATTGCTACCCAACTTGTCCATTTCCTGGGGTCCTGACTGATATACCAGGATAGCGCATTTCCCTTGAAGATCCTCATGAAGAGCTTCATGCGGATTTTCTCGTCTCTTCCAACCCGAACTAACTTGTCGCAATAGGTCCTCAGGTGGACTTTAGGATCTCCGGTTCCATCGAAAATTCTTACTTGGGAGGTTTGTACCCCTCCGAAACTTCCACATCTGGCTGAATGCATAAGTCTTCATAGTTTAGCCCCTCAATGCCTTTGCTACCTTCGATACCCTAGACCTGGCTAGTTAATTTCTTGGGTTCTGCCGCAAAGTTCCTGATGAGGGAGTCCTTGTCATCAGACTCAGGCACAATTGAGATGGGTTAGGAGTAGTGGGGCACAGTATCCACGTAAATAGGAGTGTTGTGGAGATGGTCATTTGTAGTGTTTAGTGGCTCACGAATGAGTAGTGGGGTGTTACTTGGAGTGTGGCATGTGTTGCGGGTATGAGTGGGTTGTATATGTGGTTGCGGGGTGTTTTGTGGAGGTGTGGTATTTTAGGTGTTGACATCAGGAGCGGTGAGGGAAAATGATAGGTTTGCCAAATTCCAAACCTGATCCAATTTTTCTCGGAATTTCAATAGCTTTTGTCCCAGTTGTGCAGTAGTTTCCTTAGCAACTGGGGTACCCTGAGGAATCTCAATCTCCTTTCTGGCGCTTGTATATCCCATTTTGCCTTTGTTGTTGTTCCGAATAGGACTCGGAGGAGGAGGAGGTGGAGGGCCCTTGTATCTTGTGGAGTCTGCCGATGGTGCCAGAATGCACGACCTAACCTTTGGGGAGGGGAATAAAAATAAAAGAAAAAACAAAAAGGTAACAAGTTAGTGTGGGTTATGAGGGAAAAGTATTGCAGTATTTAAACACATTGTGCGAGAATATAAATCGCATCCTAACTTTGGTGCCTCGTTGTGCCCGAGGTAGGCCTAGTGACAAATAATTTTGGACAACTTATAATGCTAAATGCCTCATTTTATTGATAAAAATAAGACGAATCCAAACGACTCTAAATAATAGAAAGTAAATGTCACTAGTGGCCATAGGCCTTATTACATCATTAAAGCAAAACAAAGGACTCCTAACTACTTGGTCCCAGAAGGACCTTCCCCACATTTGGCCTCCTTGTTTCCCTCGAACAGCTCCACCAACTCGAGTAGTCCTAGCAGTAAGTAGGCTCGGGCCAGATGTCCGCCTGCATTTCCTTCCGCGTTTTGGCATTCCATCGGCATGCTCGTCAATCAGTATGAGAAATGGATGCAGCTTAAGCATGCTCGTCAATAATTCCATGACCCCGAACGGATCTTGGCTGACCCGTGCCATTGTCTTCTAACCAACCTAAACAATGAGGCACATAACCGGCGTGGTACCTATCTAGCTCAATGGATTCTTTCTCCAAAACAATCTTGCAATGCCACAAATGTTGAGCTTGGCACCGGTGAGGGCTATCGTCATCCTAGAAATCAGCCCTGAGGTGACTTGTCTTATTGACCTTCGGTATACTTTGTCTTCTCCCAGTTTGTCTCATGACTCGGAGAGGAATGTAAAGATAAGTCCCTCTCGAACAAATCAGTATGAGAAATGGTGCATCTCGGGATCAGACAATGAATTCATCCGTAGGGAACCACTCAAACATCCATTGCACCTGGTCTTCTTTCAGGTTTTTGAACAATTCTACCTACCCTCTGGCATCCTCTGGCTGAGCGAACATCTTTGGCATATAATTCATATGCGTCGGTTGGTGGAAGGCGATATGATAGTCCCAATCTCTACGTAGGATCTCCTGTCGGTATTCTCATTTTTGGAGGTGTTCCATGAGCCAAAGCTGAAGCAATAAGTTGCAACCCTCAAAATGACTACCTTGTTGTTGACATTTGTCCAAGGCGCGGTATATCTCGGAGACGATCATAGGCACTATGTTGAAAGTCTGCCCACTAATCTCTTCCACTAGATTTTTGGTTACCATGGCTATCTATGTGTGGATCCTAGCCTTCTTCATAGGGAACACGATCATCCCTAAAAAGCAAAACATGAAGACAAAAACCCTTCTATGGACATGCCTCAATGAGGTGATAGAAAATTCGTCTGAATAAGTGCGGTATGACTTGCTATAGCCGTATCTCTCATATAGATAGTCAAACGGGATGTAGGAGTTTTGTAAACAGGTTAAGTCTGGGTTTTTCTTCAACCCCATCATTTTAAGGAAACCCCTTCCTTTGCGATTTTCGGGCATAAGCAAACCCGGAGTCTCCCAAGGAGTTCCAGCTAAACCCCCTATATATTCAAGTAAAGGAGTCATTTCAAGCTCACCAAAGCGGAACACAGATTTGTCACTATCTCAGAACAACATTGCAGCCTCTATGATCTGTTGTTGGGCTGAATCTCTAGGAGAGAAGGCAGATTCCCTAGATACTTGCGGACGAGTGTTTGATCACTTGAATGGAGGTCATTCCACCAATTCAGCAGCCTTGGATGAATGTTGGTTACCATGCCAAATCTAGGGATCTCGTGCCTCATTTTCTACAAAACAGAGTGTTAGGCCCTTACCCCCACCAGACTCGACTATTTAAATAAATAATTGGCATAGCAAAGCACTTAAGTTCTCCAAATAAATGCACAGAACGTGAAGGCATTCGTTTGGGTTTCAAGGAAACACGGTGGACTTTGGACAAGGCTATCTTAATGAGTTGTGGACAACATAACTGACTCAAATAGTTTTGACCATGATGAATGTATAGTTTAACGGAGTAAGGTTTCTATTTTGAAGTGCTAGACTGGTACCCTTGAGCGGGCAACTCAAGAGGGAAAGGCACGGAACCGTCGACTATACCGTTGATCGACTGGTTTTACCGCAAATATGCCTTTGCCAAATTTAGGGGGTGATAGTATTGGAAATGCGCAACCACTCATTATAAGCATTGCTATATGATTTGTTTTGGCACAAGTGGAGTATAATGTTGAAGATACAATTTACAAGAATGAAACAGATTGATGTATTTTCACGTACATAAAATAAATGATTACAATAAATGCTCGAAATACAACGCATTGAAATAAAGCAGAAAGGAAAGCAATTAAATGAAAGGAAAGACATGAAGAGCCAAGTTAGTTTTTCATGATGAAATAATTAAAAGGCAAGAAATAAAGGTAATTAAAGAAATAATGAAGTCACAAATAACATGTAATGGTAAAAAGCCTAAAGAAATCCCCAGTAGAGTCGCCATGCTGTCGATGCCCCTTTTTTCTAAAGAGAAATCGGGTATACGACATTCAGGAAGACAACTCTATTCCCACTTTGGAAATTGGGTTTTTTGTGATTTTGGAGAGTCGCCACCTAATGATTATAGTGCATTAGGACACTTTAAGAAGAATTAAAGATGAAAACCAGAGTTGGTCAAGGGCTTAAAATTATCCTGAGGGGAAAGTGTTAAGCACCCCTCAAGAATGCATCCACGAACTCATCCCATCTAGATAGAGGTCTTCCCTCTGTCGACGCCCCCTTTTTCTCCTAAAATCGGGCTTAGGAAATTCGGGACGACAACTCTATTCCCGTTTGAAGATTGGGTTTTGGAATTAAAGAGTCGCCACCTAATGATTATAGTGCATTAGGACACTTTAAGAAGAATTAAAGATGAAAACCAGAGTTGGTCAAGGGCTTAAAATTATCCTGAGGGGAAAGTGTTAGGCACCCCTCAAGAATGCATCCACGAACTCATCCCATCTAGATAGAGGTCTTCCCTCTGTCGACGCCCCCTTTTTCTCCTAAAATCGGGTTTAGGAAATTCGGGACGACAACTCTATTCCCGTTTGAAAATTGGGTTTTGGAATTAAAGAGTCGCCACCTAATGATTGTGAGCACGTGGTTTTTGCCTTAAGCAAATTATTCCCAAATATATGCAAAATGATTTTTGAATTTTTTGTGGAAATTTTTGATAATTGTGTGCATAATAATAATTCATAAAATAGGTAGAAATACCAGGATTTTATTTCTATGATTTTTGGAAACAAAACAAAAAAAATCAAAATACACATCTATTTGTTTTTTAGAAAATACAAGGAAAATAGAAAAGAAAAATAAAATACAAGAGTAAAATACAAAAAATATAGAAAGGAAATAAATACAAAAATACAAAAATACAAAGAAAGTATAATGCAAAAAATAAAATAATACAATACAAAATATTGGGCTAAAATACAAAAATAGGAAAAATAGTAGCCCAAATTGTATAACACACCCAGGCCCAAAGAAAGCAAAGCCAAGTCTGCCCATATAACAAATCCAAACAACGCCGTTCGGGAACAATAAATCTGGACCATCGAAGTTTTGATCAAACGGCCAGGAGTGATGGCCATCATTTAAACAAAACGAGGTCGTGTATTAAAACTAATCTGAGCCGTTGATATAACCAATCCAATGGCCACGATTAAGTGACCACTTAATTAGAACGACATCGTATAGGGGCTAATTAAATCTGAGCCGTTGGTTTACTTGATCCAACGGTCTCAGATCATCAAAAGCTTTTAAATATACAAAACGTTACATATCATTTCATATTCACACCCTTCGTCCCAAATATGAAACCCTAGCCGCCCTAAGCTTCTCTCAACTGCCCGC
>MU720559.1:0-35447 GCA_026770625.1 Nicotiana glauca
CTGAGCTTAATACTTGGGTTTTATTTGCAACGTCCGCAGAATCCTATTTAGAGGATATACTTTGGGCATGATCAGACTTAAAGACGGAAAAGGAAAAATTAACAAGACAGGTGTTTAAAAATATAAAAACTATTCATATATAAATACTAAGAAAAGTTTTTGATAGGTTGTATCCTTTTTCTAGTCCAGTTTGTATTATAAGGAGAAGGAAAAGTTTGTAGAATTAGGTTTCCCAAACATTAATAAGGCATGGACTCAACTTGTGCCGAGTTTTACACCGTGAAGAAGATGGACAATGCCACAAAAACATGGTCAATTCCTCAAGAAATAATTTTTGAAATATTTTCAAATCTTCCAGCAAAGTCTTTAATGCGGTTCAGGTGTGTTTCAAAAACACATAATTCTCTGATTGCATCAAATTCAGTTTTTCATGATATCCATCAATGTCGCTCTATGACTCGTCCTGGTGGAACCACATTCCTTGTTCATGAACGCAAAGCTTTTTACAGCGTAGAGCAAAAAGAAGATGGAAAAGCCTCACTTCTTCGTATTGAGCAATTTGATATGCTATACAATTGTACACCCCCTTTGTGCCGCATAATGTGCGTTAATGGTTTATTTTGCTTATGGAATCGTAACGGTAATGAGCAACCGTCAGTTGCAATTTGCAATCCCAGCACAAGAGAAATAAGATTTCTTCCTAAACTGAAATATCGTCATACTGTTGATTTAGATGACCTTTTCCCTACATACTTCGTTTCATTAGGTTTTGACCCACAAGAAAAGAAGTATAAACTTTTGATGACAGCTACTACAAGATTAGTGTCCAGGAGAAATTGGATTTTCACTTTAGGCATAGATGAATCATGGAGAGAGACTAAAAGTATGGCCTATTTTTATCCTCTCAACGATAGAATGTGTGTGAATGGGGTTATCTATCAGTTGAGTCACGTTTCCAAAAATATACTTGCTTTTGATGTTAAAGATGAACATTTCAGGATTATACAGTCGTGGATGATACCTTCAGATTACAACCTACATCCTTATAACATGATAGAAGTGGATGGCAAATTAGCAATCTTAAATTATCAGCAGAAGTTTGGTTGTGACATGAATTTGTGGATTTTAGAAAAAACACAAGAAGGATGGGAGAAGCATATTATTCCCTTCCCGTTACGATGGAAAGAGAGAGAATTTGAGAGAATTTTTCGTTTTCGCGCACATTGTGAGAGGGGGATTGTGTTTGTTGCTAAGACAGAGAAAACCAATGAATTCTCGTATTTATGTTATGATATCACGAGAAAAAGTTGGAGAGAATTTGAAATGGAGGAACTTCCCAAACAGGGTCGAGTAGATGGCATTTACACTTATGTAGAAAGCCTCTTACCATTGAAAAACTTTTCCAAATATCATCACCAAATTTAAATTGCAAGGCGTTCGCCGGACTGGAATTCATTCCTCGAATAACCTAAGTATGAGTTCCTATCACGAATCTCATTCATCTCACTACATCCCTTAATAGTTTTTGGCGGAATTGTGCTCCTTCGGTTTTCTTCTTTCTTCGTTTTTTTATTTTTATTTTTATTTTTAGACAGTTCCTTTTATTTTTATCTTTCTGCTCTTTTAAGAAGTTTGTTAGGATTCTTGATCTCCATGGATTTTCTTGAATATTCCAGAAAACTAATTGTTATCATGCAACTTGTCTAATGTATGTTCTATTTGTGGATTTTCACTTTAGGCATAGATGAATCATGGAGAGAGACTAAAAGTACAACCTATTTTTATCCGCTCAAGGATAGAATTTGTGTGAATGGGGTTATCTATCAGTTGAGTCACGTTTCGAGAAATATACTTGCTTTTGATGTTAAAGATGAAAATTTCAGGATTATACAGTCGTGGGTATTACCTTTAGATTACAACCTACATCCTTATAACATGATAGAAGTGGAAGGCAAATTAGCAATCATAAATTATCACGAGAAGTTTGGTCGTGACTTGAATTTGTGGATTTTAGAAAAGACGCAAGGATGATGGGAGAAACATATTATTCCCTCCCCGTTACGATGGAAAGAGAGAGAATTAGCTGAAGAGAGAATTTTTCGTTTTCGCGCACATTGTGATCGGGGGATTGTGTTTGTTGCTACGATAGAGAACACCAATGAATTCTCTTATTTAAGATAAGAGGGGTTGCTCTGATGGTAAGCAACCCCCTCTTCCAACCAAGAGGTTGTGGGTTTGAGTCTCCCCAAGTGCAAGGTGGCAAGTTTTTGGAGGGAAGGATGTCTGGGGTCTATTTGAAAACAATCTCTCTACCCCTGGGTGGGGGTAAGGTCTGCGTACACATTACCCTCCCCAGACCCCACCAAGTGAAATTATACTCGATTGTTGTTGTTGTTGTATGTTATGATGTCACGAGAAAAAGTTGGAGAGAATTTGAAATGCAGGGACTTCCCAAGCTGAGTCGAATAGAAGGCATTTACACTTGTAGAAAGCCTCTTATCATTGAAAAACTTTTCCAAATATCATCACCAAATTTAAACTGCAAGGCGTTCGCCGGAGTTTTTTTCAAAGATTTAATCATTTGGTAACGGGAATTCACTCGCTCAATTAACCTATGTTTGAGTTCCTATCAGGATTTTTTTTTCATTCTCAGGCTCAAACCTGAAACTTCTGATTAAGGGGGGAGGGATCTCATCAATCTCACTACATTCCTTAATAGTTTTTGGCGGAATTGTGCTCCTTCGGTTTTCTTCTTTCTTTGTTATTTTTAGAAAAGAAGGGTTCTGTCTCTTCTTTAGGATGGAAAACGTATGAGATATCGTATACAGTAGTTTAATTCTTTGTCTTTCTGCTCTTTTAACAAGTTGTTATGATTCTTGATTTCACATGTATTTCCTTGAATATTCCATGCCACCAAAGGATGTGGTAGAGTAGATGAGACCGATCTTCCTTTAACCAGGTCTCGGGTTCGAGTTCTGGATATAGAAAAATCCTTAGTAGGGAGCGCTTTCCTTGAATGGGCCCTATGCGGCGCGAACTCGGATATAGTCGGGCTCCAAGGTGAATACCGGGCACTGGGTGGAAAACTAAAAAAAAATTGTCCCTATATTAATATAAGTAACTTATAATTGAGTAGGTCTACTCAGCGGGAGACCAGGGTCATTTGCATCTATACCCGCTTTTTGTGCCACATTTTAACCTGTGCCCGTTTTGCAAAAAAAATTGCAAACGTACCTGTTTTTTCGCATAACTTCAGCACACGAGGCTGAAGTAGCAAAGGCAATCACACAAAACTTCAGCATTTTAGTAGTCGGGCCTGAAGTTCAGCTCTAAAGCTAAAGTTTTATTTTATAAGTTTTTGTTTAGTAACCGGAAAACTTGCCAGTTATAAAATAGAAACTTCAGCTCTAGAGCTGAAGTTTTTGTCTTTGTAACCGGAAAACTTCAGCTCTAGAGCTGAAGTTTTTGTCTTTGTAACCGGAAAACTTCAGCTCTAGAGCTGAAGTTTGCCAGTTATAAAATAGAAACTTCAGCACTAGAGCTAAAGTTTCTATGTTGTAACTAGGAAACTTCAGTTCTAGACCTGAAGTTTCTATGTTGTAACTAGAAAACTTCAGCCCTAGAACTGTATAATTGTTTCCCACAAATGCTAACAGTCTCATTAATTGAGTCGCCCTCAGTCAAGAATCCTGACTTATATTAAATCTTCTGTGAACTATGACAAGATGTTCAATATCTTGACTTTTTATAACTGCTACTAGTTAATATTAGTGTCGTTGCCTTTTAGTATAAAAAATAATGTGTCGTAGGGGACCAAGCAGTGACCTCCAGATTAAATCATTAATGAAACAATGGAAGATTTGAAATTCAATTGTACAGTTGCTTTAGCAGCACTAATAACAGAAGAAGAAGAAGACGAAGAAGAGGGGAAGGGGAGGAGAAAGGGAAGTTGAAGTTTTTTAAAAAGTGGGTACGGGTGCAAATAAAAAGACAAAACGGCTACAGATTAAAAATGGGCGCCCAAATAGGGCGCCTCGTGCAATTTTTACGGAGACCAGAGGTGGATCAAACTTGATACCTTCAAAATCTTATCATTGGCCCTATTACATTTTTCTTTTTAAATTAGGGGTGTACCAATTATTATTGTAGATTAACTTGATATTTTCATAATAAGCTTTAAGACTCAAATAGTAACCGATAAACTTAATTTAATGAATATGATGTCACTCATGCTCTCATTTTTAATGATACAACAAGTAGAAAATATGAACATATAGTAGCGATGATTTAGGCTTTTAGTGGAGACATTAATCGCCACATAAGCAAATTACAATGCCGCAAGCAAAAGTCGGAATGGTTGGTCGCCCCTTCTAGTGGCGACTAGTCCACTACTGTGCCGTCATTACTGGCAATGATTTAGGCTTTCAGTGGCGATTGTATCTTTCGCCACCAAATAATTTATCCTTTCAGAAGCAATTTTCTTGGCTGCAATAGCCTTAATTTTCTCAGACTTTAGTGGATGAGTGCTGACGTTTAGTAATAACTATAGTCACCATAAAATTCGTATAGATCGCCATTAATATAATTATTCATTGGCGATCTGCCTAAAATATATTTTATTCCCAGGTAATTGTTTACATTTTATAACAACTTTAGTCACCATTCAAAAATAGGACGCCAGTAAAAATCAAAAATACGACGCCAGTAAAGTCATTATTCACTTGGCGACCTACATAAAACATATTTTTACACGATGATCATAGTACATAAAAACATCATAAATATTATTCTATGGTATGATTATTGTGGCGACTTTAGTCGCCACAAAAAACCGTTTATCCTTCCAAAAGCAACACTGATAGTACATATATAACATTCTGTCACGATCCCAGTTCGCCCTCCGTGAACATGTCGTGATGATATCTAGTCCCTACGACTAGGTAAGCTTAACAATGTGGAAATAACATAACTTGCGGAAACAATTAATTAAACTAAACAACTAGAAGGAAAACTGTATATAAATGCCGCTCGACATATACAACTCAATAGCGCGGAAGTCTACAATATTATCCCAAAACCTGAAAACTCACGGGAACACAAGCTAACGGAAAGTAATACACGACTCTAGCTCCAGAATGTCTAAAGCAAAAGTACGAAAGGAAAAGCTAACTGCTAAAGCTAGAATAAGATAGAGACTCCTGGTCTGCGGACGCGGCAGATATACCTCGAAGTCTCTGCTAGATCTATCCGCCTCGAGAGTGATACGCCTGGGATGAAGTACCTGGATCTGCACATGAAAAACATGCGCAGAAGGGGCATGAGTACACCACAACGGTACTCAGTAAGTGCCAAGCCTAACCTCGGTTGGGTAGTGACGAGGAAGGTCAGGGCCCTACTGAGAATAAACGTAATAATAAGTCTTGTAACATCATGAAATAAACGGAAGTAATGAGTACAGCTACGAATTAAGACAGGTTATACAAGGAAACAATTAACATTCAGAGAATAAGAAAACACAAAGTAAAACAACTCAATATCAGTACCAACAACGAGGATCTCCCAGGATACCGTCCTGTAGTCCCTTTCATCAACTGCCCAAGGAGCTCCCGGGATATCGTCCCGTAGTCCATCATATGAGTATATCCGAAGGATCTCCCGGGATACCGTCCCGTAGTCCAACTATCAATGTGCAGAGGGATCTATCGGGAATCTAACCCGCAGTCCCAAAGTAAGTATGCAAGGGGATCTATCGGGAATCGAACCCGCAGTCCCAAAGTAAACAAACAAGGGGGGAGCTACCGGAATCCCACATCCGTGCTCCCAATGTAAATATGCAGTCACAACAAGAAGACACCCAGAAATGAAGTCCAAAGATACAAGGCAACATGTAGTTCTAGCCTAAGATGCTTCACATAGTACAAACAAGGCAATTTGAGCAGATAGGCAATTTGGAACAACTAAGCATGTTTTTCTAGCTAACACAGTATATAGTTGCAAAAAAATAAAGCAGATAAGAAGGAAACTCAGTCTAAATATTTAAAGTAAAATTGGATTTTTCAACAATTAGCTCAAGTACGCGCTCGTCACCTCACGTACAAGGCATTCAATTACCAAATATCATATCCTAAGGGGAAAAGTCCCCCACACAAGGTTAGACAAGCCACTTACCTCAAACCGGCTCCAAAAATCAACTCAAAACCACACTATTGTCACGAGTATCTGACTCTTAATGGCCAAAATCTATTCAATTCAATTACATATCGTAAATAACATCTCAAGCAACTGATTCTACTGTTTAATTTAAAGCTAATACGCGAATTTAGGTAAAATGATCAAAATGCCCCTCAGGCCAACATCTCGAAGCCGGATAATTTTTACATTTTCAGAACCCTCGTACTCTCACGAGTCTAACCATATAAAAATCTCCCAAATCGGAGGTCAAACACCCACTCAAAACTCAATAGTTTGGTCTATGAAGTTTTCCCCACTTTTTCATTCAAAAATCCGAAATTAAGGATGAATTCGTAATTAAATTAGTGGATTTTAAGCATAAGGGAGTAGAGAATCGTTACCCAGTAGTTGCTCTCGAAAAACCTTCGAAATTTCTCCCAAATCCGAGCTCCCAAGCTTGTGTTTTGTTAAAAATGGCTAACTCTCGATTTTGAAGTGTTTATAACTACCCAGGGATTTGTTCAATTCGATCGCAGGAATTTGGCTACGATCACAGAGAGTAAAGTTTTAAGTCCCAGAATTTGGCCTATGCGAATGCAACCTTAGGCCTACGATCACAGAAGAGGAAGGATCAGGCCTATGTGATAGCGAACTGGACCATGCGATCGCGTAGAAGGATTGGTCACTGAGCCACCAACTCAGCTTGTTCAATGCGAATGCGGGGAGGGGAATGCGATCGCGAAGAAGGGGAAGGCGGACTTCCGCGATCGCGAAGAAGGGGAAGGCGGACTTCCGCGATCGCGAACCGTTAAATGCAATCGCGTAGAACAAAATTATCAACTCCCGAATCTACACTATGCGATCTTATGGATAAGGATACGATCGCAGAGAAGGAAAATGGTCTGTAACAGCTGAAGCAAAACCTGCAACTTTTCACAACTCCAAAATGCCCCGTTGAGCATGCGAAACACACCCGAGGCCCCCGGGATCTCAATCAAACCTACAAATATGTCCCATAACATCATTTAAACTTGTACCAATCCTTAAACCACCTAAAACAACACTTGAAGCTCGAATTAACCAAGGATAAGAGCCTAAGAACTTCAAATTTCATCAAAATACGCCTTCGATAAAAAAACCTAACCAAAACATGTCCGAATGACCTGAAATTTTGCACACACATCCCAAATGACATTACGGAGCTACTGCAACTTCCGGAATTCCATTCCGACCCTCGAATCAAAAACTCACTATCGGTCCGGAAACTTCAAAAATTCAAACTTCGGCATTTCAAGCTTAAATAAGCTACGGACTTCCAAAATGCATTCCGAACACGCACCCAACCCCGAAATCACCTAACGGAGCTAACAGAACCATCAGATTTCCATTCCGAGGCTGTCTTCACACTGTTCCGACTAGGGACCACTTTCCAACACTTAAGCTCTCATTTAGGGCCTAAGTGTCCCAAAACTCTCCGAAACCCAACACCGAGCGTCCCGGCGAACCAAAATAGCAGAAATGAACTTAGGGGAAGCAGTTAATAGAGGATCGGGGCGTTAATTCTTAAGATGACCGGCCGGATCGACACACATTCCTCGTACTACACCAAACATTAATAATGCATAACGAGGAACACATACACTCATAATACAAATGATATTTAAGACATGTTTACAATACAAACATTTGACGGTGCAATTTGTTGCAACATACAGCTAAAGCAATTGCAAATTGCAAATTGCTTTATTATTAAACGACATACACACAACATTCGAAAATATCCATTAATCTAGCGAGACAAATACTAGTCTGGTGCTCTGAAAAATAATGGCATGTCTTGCAAATAATAGCGTCTGAGCAATCGTCGTTTGTTTGACATGGTCTCTGGCAAGTGATTAGTGAATTTAGAAACAAAGTTTGTTCCATGGCAACTACCTCCAAGGGAAAATCACGTACAACCATAACCAACATGTTTGGTGACCCTGAAAATTTACCTGTATACATAACATCATTAGGAAAAAATTAAATGATACCATCATATGTCACAAGGGTATACTTTTACTCTTGAATTGTATGACCTATATTTAGCGTGTTCAAGCTGTGGAATCGGCCACTAATGCTTGCAGCAAGGTGGGCTGCCTACACTATAATGTTAGAAATTACCGTCTCTTCTAGAGACTTCTAGTGTGGCCCACATATAAGGTAATAAATTATTTAGCTTGTCTCCCAAAGGAAACAATATATCAGATAATATTATTTAGTTATTGTAGGTTTTACAGAGAATGAAGAATAGAAAAAATCTGATTTACTAATAATTAAACAAGTTGAACATGAGTTTGAAGATCTTTGAAAGAAAAATCAGGAATATGATAATGAAAGCAAACATACTAATTCATTAGAAACTTCAGACAAATTTATAGAGTTTACAAACTCAACTGAAAATAAAAACCAACTCCTAAAAATTAGGGATAACATAAAAACTAAATGACTGTTATGCAGTAAATAACTGCTTACACAGTTTTAAGACACTTGGACTGTTGCAGTTCTTAATGCAGTTTTCTAACACTCCTCCTTGTTTTAAGAGTTGCAAACTCCAAGTTTTTGCCTGAGAAGCTCAAATTTGTTGCCTGGTAAAGGCTTGGTGAAGATATCAGCCAGTTGCTCCTCAGTCTTGCAATACAGTAGAGTTATATCACTATTCTTTTGCACATCTCTCAAGAAGAAAAACTTGATGTTGAAATGTTTAGTTTTTCCATGAAATACAGGATTGTGAGAAATTGCTATCGCAGCTTGGTTGTCCACAAATACTTCAGTGCCTTCAGTTTGTTTCATCTGTAAATCAACCAATATTTTTCTCAACCACAATGCTTGATTCACTGCTGCTGTTGCAGCTACAAATTCTGCCTCTGCAGTAGATTGTGCCACAATGTCCTGCTTCTTTGAACACCATGAAAAAATTCCGGAGCCAAGACTGAAGTAATACCCCGATGTGATTTTCATGTCATCCACGGATCCAACCCAATCACTATCAGAATACCCAATTAGTTTCAGATTTTGACTCTTTTGAAACTTGACACCATGATTAATGGTCCCTTTGATGTATCTGATAACTCTCTTGGCTGCTTTTAGATGCACCTCACTGGCACAATGCATGAACCTCGATAAAATGCTTACAGCATACAAAATATCGTGTCTTGTAGTTGTGAGTTACATCAAACAACCAACTAAGCCTCTGAAGTATGCTTCATCCACTTTATCTGCTCCATCATTTTTGCTTAGTTTCTCTTTTTGGTTCATAGGAGTGCTCATCTCCTTGCAATCTTCCATGTTGAATTTCTTCAGAATCTCCTTGGCATACTTCTTCTGACAAATGAAAACTTCATTTTGTCCTTGCTTGATTTCCATTCCAAGAAAGTAGGACATTATACCAAGATCAGTTATCTCGAAGGCTTGCATCATTTCTTGCTTGAAATTCTCGATATACCTTGTATTGTTCCCTATAATTAGTACATCATCCACATAGATAGAAACAACAAAGATATCAACGCCATTATGTTTAACATAAAGAGTAGATTCTGATGGACTTTTTTCAAAGCCTAGGCAAGCAAATGGTCATTTATTCGACCATACCACGCCCTTGGTGCCTGTTTAAGACCATAAAGTGCCTTTCTTAGCCTATAAACTTTGTCCTCTTTTCCTTTCACCGCAAAGCCCTCGGGTTGCTCCACGTAAATTTCTTCCTGAAGAAAACCATTGAGAAATGCCGATTTGACATCTATCTGGTACACTTTCTAGCCCAATGTGTAGCAAGAGCAAGAAGTAACCTGATTGTGTCAAGCCTAGCGACTGGCGCAAATGTATCAAAGTAATCTACACCAAAAATTTGTGCATATCCCTTAACTACAAGTCTTGCTTTATGCTTGTTGACTAAACCATCAGGATTTAGCTTGGTTCTAAAGACCCATTTCAGCTCAATTACCTTTCTGTCTTGAGGTTGATCAACAAGCTCCCATGTCTTGTTCTTCTCAATCATGAACAACTCTTATTTCATTGCAGCTACCCAATTCTCATCATTCTTGGCCTCACTGTATCCAGCATGTTCACATACTGCCACATTGCATCGCTGATATATATCAGAGAGCAATCGAGTACCTTGAACTGGTGAATGGTCAGCCATCACATCCTGCCATGAGGCTGATGTTTGCTTTTCAGGAACCTTTCGTGTTGAGTCAAGAGAATTCACGATAGGTTTCTTTGAGTCTTCCCAACACCACTCTTCATTCTCCGTAAAATACACATCTCTACTGAAGATTATTGTCTCAGTTTGTGGTTGGAAGACCTTATATGCCTTTGAAACTGTACTATATCCAATAAAAATGCCTGGAGCAGATTTTTTGTCTAACTTATCTCGTTTAACCTGAGGAACATAGGAAAAACAGAGACAACCAAACACTTTAAGAAAATTTATTGATGGTTTAAATCCATGCCAAGCTTCAAAAGGAGTTCGATCCTTCACTGATTTTGTAGGAAGCCTATTTTGGAGAAACACTTCTGTACTTGCTGCCTCTGCCCAGAATTTCTTTGGCAAGTTCTTGCCGTGAAACATGCATCTGGTCATCTCCATAATGTATCGGTTCCTTCTCTCACTTACTCCATTTTGCTGTGGAGTATAAGGAGTAGTAAGCTGGTGATTGATCCCTGCTTCCTCACATAACATGTTGAATTGTTGAGAAGTATATTCCTTTCCATTATCTGATCTCACCGACTGAATTTTACAACCGCTCTCATTTTCTACTTTTGCTTTGAACGTTTGAAAGACATTAGCAGCCTCTGACTTGAATTTGAGAAAGTAAATCCAACACATGCGGGTTAGATCATCAACAAAAATGATATAGTAAATGCTACCTTTTAGCGAGGGAGTCCTTTGAGGTCCTGCTATGTCGGTATGAATCAATTGTAACTTTTTTTAGGCTCTCCAAGTTGTCTTTGGAAATGGAAGTCTGCTTTGCTTCCCATATTGACAAGCACTACAGTTTGAAGAATTCACTTCCAACACAGGTAAGTCCTCAACTATTTTCAATTTCTGCATTTTGAGCAGCCCTTCATAGTGAAAATGTCCAAGTCTCTTGTGCCATATTTCTGCCGCACTTTCTTTGGCTGAAAACCGACATGCTCCTCCTCAAATGGATCTAATGAGAAACTTTTACCTCTCATTTTTACTTTAAACAATTGTTGATTTGAAACATCCTTGATCAAGCAATGTTTATCTTCAAAAATTAATTTGTAGCCTTTTTCCATCAACTGACCAACACTTAGCAAGTTTTGGTCTATGTCAGGTACATAAAGCACAGAAATTGTTTTAATACCTGAATGACTTGGAATAGCAATTGATCCTTTTCCTCTGACAGCAATATGTTCGCCATTACCTATTCTGACTTTAGTAATGGTCGTGGGCTTCAATTCCTTGAAGAGGGCTTTGTCATTTGTCATGTGATTAGTGCATCCGCTGTCAATCAGCCAGCAGTCACTCGACGATCTGCTTGAAAAACATGTAGCGACAAAGAGTTGATCTTCCTCATCTCCATCAACAATCTGAGCGTCTGCTTCTTGCTGCTGACCGTTGTTCTTGCAAATAACAGCTTCATGCCCAAGTTGATTACATTTACTACACCTGGCATCAGGCCTTTTCCAACACTTGTATGGTGGATGGCCTTTTTTGCCACAATGCTTACAAGGAGGATAACTTCTCTTTGAATTTCCTGCTTTACCTTTGATGGTATTTGCTGAAATGCTATCATCATTTGTTGGTTGATTCTTCTTGTTCTTCTTCCTTTTGTTTCTGCCACCATCTTGGTGTTTGGCCGGCAATGCTCCCTCATTATTTCCTTCTTCTCGCATAACCCTTCGTTGTTCTTGAGCCTGCAAAGCATTCAACAATTCTGCCAAAGTGATCTTGGATAGATCCTTGGTATTCTCCAAAGTAGTTATGGTTGCTTCAAATCCCTCCGGCACAGTTACCAAAATTTTTTCAACAATACGAGAATCATTGAACTCGGAACCAAGCAATCTTACCCTGTTTGCTATGTTTAGGAGCCTTTCAGAGTAATCTTTGATGGTTTCATTTTCTTTCATCTTCTGCATCTCGAAGTCTCTGATGAGATTTAGAACTTGCATGCCTCTGATCCTTTCATCCCCTTCGTATTCTGCTTTGAGATAATCCCAGATGGCTTTGGCTGACTTTAGAGACATAATTCGAGTGAAAATTGTAGAAGATACTGCTGAAAATAAACAAGCCTTTGCCTTTGATTTTCTAGTTTCCTGTCTTTATGGTTCTTAATCTGGGCCATAGTTGGATTGTTGGGCAGCGTAGGAACTTCATAATCCTCTTCGACTACCTCCCAGTTATCCAAGGCATCCAGATAAGTTTCCATCCTTACAGCCCAAATTTGATAATTTTCACCATTGAAAACAGGAGGTGCCATTGTTGAGAAATTTGATTCTGCTTCCATGCTTGACAAATCTGTCTTGTGAGTTTGAGTTTAATGAACACCCACAGATCCCTTAAGAAAAGAAAGCTCTGATACCAATTGTAGGTTTTACAGAGAATGAAGAATAGAAAAAATCTGATTTACTAGTAATTAAACAAGTTGAACATGAGTTTGAAGATCTTTGAAAGAAAAATCAGGAATATGATAATGAAAGCAAACATACTAATTCATTAGAAACTTCAGACAAATTTATAGAGTTTACAAACTCAACTGAAAATAAAAACCAACTTCTAAAAATTAGGGATAACATAGAAACTAAATGACTGTTATGCAGTAAATAACTGCTTACACAGTTTTAAGACACTTGGACTGCTGCAGTTCTTAATGCAGTTTTCTAATAGTTATGCATATATGATAGTTTCTTTGATGGAAAAAAATTGCCATATATTAGGAGTCCCTAGGGTAATTATAATTTATAGAGAAGTCCCTAGGGCTAAAGTATTTGCCTAAGAGTCCCTAGCCTACCTATAAATACACCTGTGACTCCATCAGTCTGGCATCCTACGATAGTCACAGGCTAGAAGGCTCCTAGGTTTTTCTGTCAAAGTTTTACAAGACGATTTTCTACAACGCTTGAACAACAATGGCTGAAGGTACGTTTCTTGTTTAATTTCCGATGCGCTGGCTCTGTGTATGTATTCGAATTTCAACATGTGGATCAGAGCCTGCCTTTAGCTGCTTTGTTCAGTTTTATAATCCGATAAAATTGTAGACGATGTATTAATTCTATAGAGTTTATTTGATAGTGGGATGAAATTGAAAACCAAGAAACGAATCCTAATTGTTCTCTGTTCGTTGGTATTGGTTCGTTGTATAAGTTTGTTATTCTTGGTCTTCAAACGTTTTGCCATGAACAGTTCTTATCATTTATTTATTTTTATAGTTTCCGGTCCAACTTTCGTCTTTGGTAAAATTGAACTTTTTGAATGGATGGATTTGTGTTAACTTATAAAGTCCTAGACTTCAGCGAAAAACTTGTATGTGAACAATAGTACTGATGATAATTTCTTACTCTAAATATGGACTTGTAATTTTCTTTAAATCGCCTAAGTATAAAATTGACATACAATAACTATACTCTCTTTTCTTATGTTAAGAAAAGGATGTAGAAATCTATTGGTTGCTTTAACAAAGTATGTGTAGTTGTGATTTCCATACGTATGTTACTTTCTAATTTACACAAGTCTATATGTTTCAACTTTGCGTTGAATAAAATTGAGTTTCTTGATTAAGTCTTAACTGTTGTTCCCACAAAAGAATTTGGTTATTTTAAACAAAAATAAAAAATAAAATTGTGCATTACTACACTGTACCTGGAGCTACATTCTTTGCATTGGTTTATTTCATAATGTTTGAATTAACTATACGAATTAGTTGTGCAGTACATGTAAGCATATTGTGTGCTTATTTTGTTATAATCAACATTTGGTTTAAGTTGGTTCACTAGTCGTAAGATGCCATCTTGGGTCTATATAGGTATCTGCTTATATTTTGTTTGCCCAATGGTAGAATCTGATCCATATTTGGTTTAAATTGATTATTCTAAGATGTAAGTTTTGAATTTTCTTTTATGTGGTGTATTTAGGAGTGACCACAGTGATAATGCCAAACTATGCCTTATAAAAAGACAATATAATCTGAGTAATTCTGTCCAGAGTCAAACCACATGGAATTAACCTATCAATTACTTTTGTCGGACTTACTAAATTCAACAGAATCAATTTCCCCAAATTTTGTGATTAACAGTTGATGATATTTCCAACAACTAAAATTGAAAATAAATAAAGAGCTGAAAATTAACTATGCTTGATGTGTAAACAATTGGAATAAAGTCTAAGGTAATGGTTTCTCCCGCTGTTGATTTCCTTGGTTGTATATGTCTCATAACTGTGAGTTAGTTATCTCTATCAATCATGAACTCTCCAGCTATCATAAATCTTTCTCAAGCAATTACGATAATTTACTAGATGCACTCTCTCAAACTACGCTAGCTAGATTCTTCATTACAGTTCACTTAGATTGCATCCGAGGTATCGTTATCTCTAAGCCAACATCCAAACCCTCGGTTATGACTCTCGTCTATACTCCGGGAGTGATGTTGTTCAAACAACTACCTAAATATGCACTCTCTCTCAAGCAGACACATACTAAACAGGGACAGATAATTGAGGGCCCTTTCAATTAACCACAATCAAAAGATAGATGAACAAATAGAGATTAACAACCAATTCAAAAACTATATTAATATAACAACCAAGTCATCTCCAACGGGTTTCACCAAAACCTTAGATTAAAGTATTTAGCTACTCATAACAACGATAAAAACTACAAAAGAATTTATAGTCATTGATAGAAGAACAAAGTAGGGAGATAAAAATTCGTTTTCCAAGTTGCCTCCTTTTATAGTTTGTGTGGATTTGCTTGGACTTCCGAAATTGCCCTTTCTAAAACTTTGTTTCTATCACTGGTCTAGCGCGGGCGCGCTAAGGCCGTGCTACTGCCCGCGCTAGTTGGGTTTCCTTCTGCGAGCATGTGATTTTTGCCCAATATGAATTACTCTCATAAAAATATCAGAAAATAATTTTTCCCAATTTTTGCAATTTTATAAGATTTTTGTTAAATATTTACATTTTTTGGCATATTTTGTGCATATTTAATTTTCATTAAAAATCAAAAATACCAAAAAATACCATGCATTGCATTTAGAGTTTGTGTTCACATTTTAGGATTAGATAATTAATTAATTGCTTTATTAAAAATAAAAATTACAAAAGTGGCTCATTTTTACATTCTTAGCTTTTAATTTTGGATTATTAAGTTTTCTCTTTAAATTTAGGATCAACTAATTTTTATAAAAATTATAGTTAGATAATTAGCTTAATTTTACAATTTGAATTAATTTAAGAGTTTAAATTAGGTTTTCAATTAATTAAAGAAAGAAAAGAAAATTGAAAAAAAAGCTGATTTTAATTTGAATTGGGCCAAGCCATTTTAAAAGCCCAAGTTGTTTCCCAACCCAACCCAAACCGGGTCGAACTGACCCGACCCAATACCCAACCCTAAACCTAGACCTATAAACCTAGGGACAAAATAACGCTGATACACGAAAAAAAAAAATAGGGGCTGACAAGCGCAACTTTTCATCAAGGACCAGAACCCACCCACTGGTTTCAGCCTCTCCAAACGACCCTTTCCTTTCTGGCTTCCATCTTGGCCCAAGCTGAAGCAACCTTCAGCCGCATAACACCAATCACGACCACTCCCTGATTTCGTCTTCTTCTCCGTTTCTAAACCCACACACACATACAAACAGAGATTGGGAATTTCAGTCCGAAAAATCGAAGGAACAATAAGTGAGAACAAATCTGGGACGAGCCAAAAACCGATTCGTCTTTCGCTTCCTCTGTTTCTTCATTTTTCAATTTTTTAGGTTTGATTTAAATTTTGAAACGATGGAGTTCAAGTGAACGAATGCGAATTCGGATTCACTGGTTGCTGTCGAATACAGATCCGCTGTTCCAATTGGTTCACTGCTTCGAGTGTCCATCCGAGAAATATATTGAGTGTGAGTTCGAGTTTGAGGTTGCCGGCGGGTTTCGCTGTCCGAGCTACTGTCAGATTCAAGTTCTTCCAGGGAAGTTCGGTCAGTGCGTTGCTTACCGAGGTTCCGTCGCGATCTTACTTTTGAAAGCTTCAAAACATAACGAGTTTTACATTTCAAGTTCTATTGAAGGTCCATTTCTTACACCTATTTATATCTATTTCATTATATTACTTGATGAATGGTGTAAATTGTTTGTGGCTCTTTTACTTTTCGTTTATTTAATTCAGTTTGCTAGATCATTTCGTTACCTTGAGTTCATCTTGGTCAAACTAGTGTAGTACTCAGGTGAATGCGATTCTGATGGGAAGTAACAATATATATTTTAATTTGATTTAAGAAGGGAACGTTACTTTTTCAGCTAAAAGTTGATGTTTGTCAAAATATGAAATGATAAAGAAACTAGTAATAATGGATATGCGGGGATATCTGTTAATATTAGCTGGGTTTAGTCATCATGATTCATGTTTTGTTTAGTGCTTTTGTATGTTTTGGTTATTTGCCTATTTAGATCTTTTGAATGGCTAGAGTGTTTGTTTGATGTAACGTTTATTTCTATTTTCCTTCGTTGTTTGTTCCTTTTAATTATTGTTTATGAGTTTTGTATGAGACGGGCCATGGGAGTTGGGCATCAAGAATGAAAAGCAGAGTCTGTTTAATCGCTAACAGTTGGGTAGGTAAACTTTTTAGGCCCGTAATTAAATCACCGCAACTACAGGTACGGATCCCGTGATATAGTTGTGATACATAATCCCTAATTAGTTAGATATGAATATCCATAGTTCATTTAGTTGAATGCTTTTCCTTTAAAATTCGAGGCGTGCCATTTAATAAATTTACATGGCCTCGCAAAGTTAAAAACGCATAGTTACTTTAGGCGCGTTGTTTTAATAATACTACTTTCCTAAATTCGGGTGTGCATTTCATGTGACCCAAATCCAAATACCAAAACGTTGAATAAAATGTGCCGAGAATCTGGGTGCATTTCATGTGACGTGATCCAAAAATATGTTTTAAACGATGTTCATTTCTTAAATTTTTTAATTAAAAGCGGTTAAAAGTTAAATGCACATTGGTTCAAAATATTCTAAAATCAGATAATTAAGCCAATAATAGCAGTTGAGTGACCGTGCTAGAACCACAGAACTCCGAAATGCCTAACCCCTTCTCCCGGGTTAACATAATTTCTTACCCGGATTTCTAGTTCGCGGACTGTAATACTGTCACGACCCGGATTTTCTACCATCGGGAGTCATGATGGCGCCTACTAATAAGAGCTAGCCAAGCCAATTATCAATTACCTCCTTTAACAAACATCGATAACATTAGGAACAATGAAGCATTTAATAATATCGCGAAAGTCTTAAATATAAATAAATTAAAAATAAGTACGGAAATTCAATTACAACCTCTACCCAAGACTAGAGCCACTAACTCACAAACATCTAAAGAGTGCTAAAAATAAAGTTTGAATAAAAGTACAATACTGTTTGTTTCGGTACAAAGATAACAAATGAATAACAAAGATAGGAGAGACTCCGGACCATGCGGACGTCAGCAGGGCTACCTCGAAGTCTTTGGACTGAATTAAACTCTCAATCAACTACTGATGTCCAAAAGCTGCTCCGGCTCCGTGATCTGTGCAAAAGAGCACAAAAGTGTAGTATCAGCACAACCGACCCCATGTACTGGTAAGTGTCTAGCCTAACCTCGGCGAAGTAGTGACGAGGCTAGACAAGACTATCAGATAACAGTTATGAAATATATTGCGGAAAATAAACAGGAAATAAGCAGATTATAAAAGGAGGGGGAAAACATGCTGAGGGGAGATCACAATGTTAACAGTAATCCTGAGTAACAAACTAAAGCAACTTAGATTCACAGTGAATAAGGAACCAAAACTCAATATAAACACATGGTATCAATAACTATTACGGCGTGCAACCCGGTCCACGATTTACCATTTATTGTGGCGTGCAACCCGACCCTCAAATATCATGGTTGCGACGTGCAACCCGATCCTCATATATTATTGTTGCGGCGTGCAACCCGATCCTCATATATTATTGTTGCGGCGTGCAACCCGATCTACAATTATATAGTGTTTTTGCGGTGTGCAACCCAATCCACATATAAATAACACAACCTCACCCATTCAACAATCACAACCAGTAGGGGCGAGCGAATAGACAAATAGTAATAAAAATCCCGGCAAGGGAAACACAAGTAAACAATTAAATCCCGGCAAGGGAGAAAAATCAAAAAAACCCTTAACACGTCCCGGCAAGGGAGTAACCATCAACTCTTTCTCTTTCTTACACTTCTCACTTATAATTCACTTAACATTCGAGCCATCGCTCCAAAGAGTCATTTCATATCATATACATTCTCAATCTATAACACAACTCGAGCCATTGCTCCACGGAGTTTAGTAATCGTAATCTCTGTCTCATGCTCTTTACAGTATATATAAATCATCAAATAAGCATGGAGGAATTACAACAATTCAAGATAATCTCAATATAAGGACCCACGGTCATGCTAGACACCAGTGTATAGATACTCATCACCATGGCTATACACCGTACTCGACAAATAGCAATTAGCGAATAAGACTCTACTCCTATTCTCTCAAACCAAAGTTAGACCAAACACTTACCTCAAATGCTCCAAACTCAACTCAAGCCTCTAGTGTAGCTTTACCCCTCGAATTCATCACCAAACCGCTCGAATCTAGTCACAAATTACTTGAATGTATTAACAGATGCTAATTGAATCAATTTAAATACATGAAAATGAATTTCCCAAAGTTTTACTCAAAAATTTCCAAAATGCCCCCAGGCCCACGTGGTCAAAACCCGAGGTTCGATCCAAAACCCGATTATCCATTCCCCCATGAACTCAGATATATAAGTTATTTTGGAATTGAGGTACAAAACCCCCAAATCTAGAAACCCCAGTTCTACCCTAAATTCCCAAATTTTCCCATTTAAATCTTTGTTTTGAAGATGAAATTATGTTTAAAGATGATAAGGAGTAAAGAAAATAGGTTATAAATCACTTACCAATCATTTTGAAGAAGAATAATTGTTTGGAAAATCGCCTCTTATATTTTGGGTTTTTGAAAAGAGTGAAAAATGACTGAAATCCCGACCTTATATACTTTACTGAAGGCTCAGCGCGGACCACGCAAAAATGCATCGCGGCCGCACTTAGGAATGGAAGAAAAGGGCTCTCTAAACCTACCCAGTGCGGACCACACGAATTTGGTGCGCGGCCGCGCTGGTGGAATGACCTTGAAGACCACCTCTCTGAATCTCCCAGCACGGATCGCGCTAATATGGCACGCGGCCGTGTTGATATGGAATGCGGCCGCCCCTCTGAACCTAGCCACGCGGACCGCGCAGAAATGCACCGCGGCCGCGCGGATTTGACCGCGGCCGCGCTGGGGGCCTATAACTCCTGGACCTGCAATTGCTGTTACTTTTAAGTCTAAGACCTCCCGGGACCTACTCAAAACTCACCCGAGCCCTCGGGGCTCCAAACCAAACATACACATAGCTCCAAAAATATCCTACGGACTCATCCGTGTGATCAAATCGCTCAAACACATCATAATTCATCATATTAGGCCTCAAGACCCATGATTCCCTTCCAATTTCCATGAAACATCAATTTTACAGTTTTCGGCTCAAAACACGTCAAATGACGTCCAAATTTAACCAAACTTTACAACTATTGCTTAAACCATATATAAGACATGTACCGGGTGTCGGAACCAAAATACGAGCCCGATAACACAGTCTTTTAATCAAATTTCACTTTCCAATTCTTTAATTATTTTCAGAAAATAATTTCTCATAAAAATTCATTTCTCGGACTTGGGACCTTGGAATTTGATTCCGGTTACACACCCAAGTCCCATGCTTTCCTACGGACCCTCTAGGACTGTCGAATCACGAGTCCGAGTCTGTTTGCCCAAAACGTTGATCAGAGTCAAACTTAATCAATTAAAACATCAAAATTTATTATCTTTCTCATAGATTCATATTTAAACTTTCCAGCTACGCGTCCGGACTGCACACACAAATTGAGGCAACCCCCAAGTGCGGTTTTCACGGCCTCAGAAATACAGAGTGAGTAGGAATACAGGTGATGACCCTCTGGGTCGTCACAAATACGGAGTCTAACCCTTTCCACGATTCGAGATTCAAACCAGTGACTAGGGACACCATAAATCTCCCAAGTGGCGACTCTGAATCTTTTAATAAAACGAATCCCTTTTCGATTGTCCTTTAATTGGAAAAACTCCCTTTATTATACCTCTTTCTGAGGTGCAGTAGTAAAAAGGAGATGTGACAGCTCTGGCGACTCTGCTGGGGACAAGAACCCAGAACTTTTGGTTCAGGGTTCAGAATTCGAGCTTAGAATAATTTTTATATTTGGCTTTATCTGATTTTTCTACATGTTTCATGCTATATGTGCTAAATGCTTTACCGCTTTGATATTTGGTGAATTATATATAAACTGTTACGAATCCCTTCCTCTCTCTGAGTCTTCTACATAATGGAGAAGGGTGCACTTTGTGTAGCTTCTCTTCTGTTTAAAGTCTTATCTCATTTAGAACGAGGTTCGGATAAGTTGCTAAGCCGGCAGAGCTTCTGTATCTACGGTACGCTGCCTCCTCCTCGGCTCGAGTTGTCTGCTCGGGTAATCCAGGTCTAGAACAATAAATCTAGGTTTTAAACCTAGAATAACAAAACCTCATGCCGGATCCCTAGTAGGAACGCTTGTTTGCATCATGTGCATTTGACTTAGGGGACTCAACACAGGGGTTGGGTCCGTCTAGGACAGGTGTACCCAAAATATAACAGACCATCTTGATGCATCCTATGTGCTACATGTTGCATTTATTCAAGGGTAAAAAGGTGATTTGGTGGACCAGGGATATCTGAGGGCAAATGAAAAAACTGGAAAAAAACTAAAAAAAGAGAAAAAAGAAGAAAAAAAAAGAGAGCTCAAAAATTCATAAAAAAAGAGATTTTGCACTTTTTCATCATTTTCCGAAAAGCAAAAATCCAAAAAAAAGGGAAAAAAAAATCCAAAAAGATTTTGCATGTTTTATCCTTTTTCAAGAAAAGAAAAAAAAAATATTGTTCTCTAAGTTAGTTATTTTTAAATTCTCGCACGTATCCAATCTGCCCGAACTACGCATACCTGATTCTCGTCTTTCGGGGCGTGATATGTAGGCAACCCACATATAGTCCGGTCTTCCTAGTAAATCTTAGGCTGTTGGCTTTGCGGGGTCTTAGCCAAATTTTACACTTATGGCCACCTTTTAGCTAAATAAATCATTTTGCAAAAAATAATTGCAACCATGTCTTGCATGTGTCTAATAAAGAATGTTATTGTCTCACATAGTATTGGTTTAAAAGTTTTCTCATACAGGTGTGGATCTACTTATCAGAGTTTGAGCATGACAGATACCCCAGGACCGCTGCATTCAGGAGTTGCTTAAGGAGATCTATTTTTATTTTTATTTTTACTTTTTTATGTCGTCTTTTACTTTCTAAATTTGTACAGTGATGTTAAGTTTTTATTATTGTACTTTTTATTTATTTGACAAGGTGTGGTGTAATTCAAAAATCCAAAAAAAAGGGGAGATGTTGCATTTTATATTTCCGTTATAAGTTTTCTTTAAGAATGCTAATTCTAGAAAATGAAAAAAAATTTGAGGTTGTTTTTTCTTTAGGCAATTAATATCTAGGACTAAAAATAAATTATTTTATGTTTCCTTTGGTATATTAGGACCAAAATTCAAAAAAAGAGAATTTTCCTTTAGTACTTATTTAAAAGCTTTCTTTAAGGTGTTAATTCCAAAAATTCAAAAAGATTTCCTTTTGAGGTGTTTCCTTGGAAAATTAGTGAAAAATGAAAAAAAAAGTTCTTTTCATTAGAACTTTAGGATATTGTACATAGACAATAAAAATACTTTATCTGTTGTTTGTCATTAGAATTTCTTCTTTAGGCAATCAAAATTTAAATCCAAAAATATTTTATTTTATCTTTTGCATTGTTTGTTTTGAATTATTGCGTCAGGATATCAAATGAAAATTCAAAATATGTTTATGTGATTTATTCTTTAGATGTCATTCTTAAAAAAAAAAACAAAAAAGAAAAAGGAAAAGAATCAAAAAATATTTTTCTCCTCTAGGATTTTTTCTTAATAGAGTATTTGTTTCAAAAGGAAAAAAATACGCTCGTTAAACTCGAGTTTGGAATAGGGTATAGGACATTAAGTTTAGAAAATTCAAATTCTTTTATTTATCTTTTCTCATCACAGTAGTCAGAAAAGATAAAAAAAAAAGAAAAATGTCAGTTTGTCTACTCTATTCTCGATCTTCTAGAACTACGCAAAGATCTGATTCATGCGGGGTAATGATACGTAGGCAACCTACATAGGGTTCGATCGAATCGAAAAAGAACAAGAAAAAGAAGAAAAAAGGAAGATAAAAAGGAAAAAGAGAGAAAAAGAAAGAAAAGATGGTGAAATTGTGGGTGGTGAGAAATGCGAAGGAAGAAAACGAGTGATAATTAGAAGGAAAAATGAGCGAGTTAAAGAAGGGTGAGGAAAGAAAAGAAAGGAGAGAGGTTGAAATGAACAAATTGGGATGATGCCAACTGACCTTTGTACCCTCGAAGTCATTTTAGAACCGATAACTGTGGCTAGGTGCATTGCACGTAAAGTGAAATTATCTTATGTTAAATGCCCTAACACTAACGTGATAGCTTCATTTTGTTTTGATCATATCAGAAAGGTGGTTGGTTTGTGGTTTAAAGTGGTAACTCTTCCCTACAACACAAGGACAAAAGGCAATGGCAGACAACAATAGAACTGAGTTGGTTGATACTGGTGCCCGAAAACAGTTGGTTTAACGGGATAATGGGTTGGTTGAAGAGGCGCAAATGTTGAGACAACATATGGCAGACATGTATCAGGCTTGGATGACTAGGAAGACACCACCCCCACCACCACCTAGCTTCTTAAATGCCACCCTTACCTAAGCTCCAGACACAATGCCAAATGATCCTCCGTACTTTCCAAATCCACCCGCTTATCTCCAAGCCCATGATGCCCAATATTACCCCTCAGCATTTGCCCACAAGTTTCCCAACTCATACAAGAAGAGCCCTCGGGATAAGCCTCATGCTAAAAATGAAAAGGTTGTAGGAAAAGTAGGGTTGGATGAGATACCCATGAAGCTGAAAGGTGTAGAACAATCCCTAAAGAACAAGCAAGGAAGGGGAGACCAGGGTAACATGGTTTATGAAGAACTGTCTGTGTCCCATGACGTCCGCCTGCCCACGGGGTTCAAAGTGACAAAATTTAACTTGTATGATGGGTGTGGAGATCCGGTAGCCCACCTTAGGGTCTATTGCAATGAAATGAGAAGCGTTGGAGAGAAAGATGACCTGATAATGGCATATTTCAGTGAAAGCCTAACTGGGGCAGCTTTGGACTGGCATGGTCGTCAAAATGTCGATAAGTGGCTTACATTGGGTGACATGGATCAAGACTTTGTCCGATACTTTCAATGCAAATCAAGTGTTACCCCAGACCGCTCCCGGCTATCTAAGATGGAAAATAAGCCGGAGGAAAGCTTTAGGGAGTTTGGGCTCAGATGGAGGGAGCAAGCTGCTTGAGTCAGTAGCCCGATTGGTGAAGAAGAAATGGTTGAGCTTTTCCTACGGGCCCAGGGTCCCAGCTATTTCAATCATTTGATCCCGGCTGTGGGTAGACCTTTCGATGAGGTGTTAAGAATGGTGGAGTTAGTAGAAGGGGGAATCAATTCAGGTAAGATCATGAGTTGGTCGAAAGACATTCCAAATATCCCAGCAAGCTTGGGTGTGGGATAGGGAAGCAGAAAAGATGATCCGATGAGTTTTCCTAATCAACACTCCCAGCCCCAACACTGGCCCTATGAACATCCCCAAACTCCACATAAGCCACCTAAGTATAATCCGTCGAACAACACCCGATCATCTGTCCAACCACCAGGTCACTCCCTAGAGCAGACACCAGCATCCCAAAATTCACGTGTGCCTTCACAGCATTTTCAAGCATCCAACAATCCTAGTAAACTGAGGCATGGAGGGAAACAAAGGCAAAAAGGTAATTTCACGCCCATCGGAGAATCTTATACAAGCTTGTTTGAAAAGTTAAAGCATTTTGGCCTGATTGAGCTGCTCCTCGGCTATACGCCGGACCCATATGCAAAAGGATTTGATCCTTCTGTGCGGTGCATGTACCACTCTAATGTCCAGGGGCATAACATTGAAGATTGTCGTTCTTTGAAAAAGGAAATAGAGAGAATGATTCAAGAAGGGTTAGTTGTGGTCAATGATAGTGACAGGGAGCATGTGAATCCTCTTGGGAACTCGTTGATTAAAGTTGATAATGGTCTTGGTGGTATGGATGCGAAACTCAGTGGCTAAGATGTCGTGCTTGGTAATTGGGAAGACGCTTCATTTCTTGGTCAGCCGGGTTGGAGTTTGGTGGTTTATTTTGTTGTCATTTCTGTTGTCCGGGTTATTTCAGGGTTGTAATCCGGATATTGTCTTATGACTCAAACCCTTATATATTTTCATTTTGCCCGGTTTGTTTAGTCGTAGTAGCTCGTTTAGTGTTGTCTAGGTTTGTTCAAGGGTTGTCACCCTAGTCTAGTTTGCTTGTTTTGTTGTTTAAACCCTTTCACCGTCAATCTAATGCAATTCCCTATTTCCTACCATTTCTTGTCATTTTGTTTAGTTCTCTTCTCCTTTTACAGTTCTTTTCATGCTAGTTCTAGTGACATGACATGCATGCATAATTCTCAGCCTGTTTTGAAAAGTCAGTTTAGTAATGAAGCAATGAAACAATGTTGAAGATGATAGGGATATTTGAGGGAAATAAGTAAGGGCATTTTGAGATCACTTCAAGCCCAAATTATGTGAAATTGGGGCAGATAGAACACAGAGAAAACCTATTGAAATGCATCACGCAACATCAGGTTGAAGCCAAAGGCAAGTTTGCCCAATTGTCAAGGGCCGTTCATGGTAAGGAGAGTGAGAGTGTAGTCTAATGGTGCTTTGTGTTCAACAGATGTAGAAGGCAAATGTGTGGATATGGTTATCAAGTTTAGTACAATCAAAAGATGATACGAATGTTTTCTGTGGTTTGTTTAAATGTGTTGTTTGTGCTTGGAAAGTTTTGAAGATTGGAATGATGAAGGCATTTTGTTCTTCTATCTAAACACTTTATCCTTTGTTACCCCTTTGAGCCTTATTCGTTTTCTTTCATACCCCTCTTTCAGAATCAGTAGCAAAGATCAAAAACACAAGCATGAAAGATAAGTATAGGAAAAAGAGAAAAGAAAAGAATGAAAAGAGAGAAAAAAAAGGAGGGAAGAAGGAAAAAAAAAGAGAAAAAGAGAAAAAAAAAGAAAAAAAAAAAACAAAAACAACAAAAGGAGAAAAGAAAGAAAGAAGAGAAAGAGGAAGAAAAAGGAAAGAAAAGTCACAACAACAAAGTAATCTCTATGATCTGAACTACGTTCGACTTGATTCTGAAAGGATACGTAGGTAGCCTCTCTCTGAGGTTCAGTCACACCGAAATAAATATCCAAAAGTCCCCAAGAAAGAAACTGGGGCAGAAGTTGTGGTTGTCGTGAGAAATCTGACTCTGAAAGTTGTTATTTTGAACCCATGTTGAATTGTTTTGAGCCTTTGATACCCTTTCTTTCTAACCCTATCCAAAAGCCCACATTACGGTCCAAAGGAAGATCTTCTGATTAGTGTTCGAGAGATGCCAAGTCAAGCTAGTAGAGGTGAATCATGTCAGGGGCAACACTTCGGTCCAAATGAAGGAAATGAAGAATGAGAGAGTCTTGTTGATGAGAACCCTCACGGGTACCCCAAGGCGATGAAAGCTGAGAGAAATAAAAAATGAGAGAGTCTTATTGGTGAAAACCTTCACGGGTACCATAAGGTGTCGGTGAGTTGAGAGAAAGACCAAAATGAGAGAGGCTTGATGGTGAAAACTCTACGGGCACCACAAGTCGAATAAGGATTGAGAATCAGATGGGAAATCACCAGACGAAGATTGGGAAAGACGACAGAGCAGCGAAGCCCAGTTTCATAGTTTGGGGGTATAATAGGAGCTGGACATCAGATTTGCCTAGGAGAATAGGCCACATGTGCGTGTCAAGGTCATTAGAGTCGGTATCCACATCCGATAGGTTTCTACTTTGTAGTTTTCTTGTTAGGGATCATCTTTTTCCATTGTCCTTCTACTATGTTCCTTTTGTCTTGTTTACTTCCTCCTCCTGAGTTTGTTTGGTCATAACTAGTGAGAAATGACTTCAAAATCTGCCACCAATCTTTCCAATTGAACAAAATGGGATCTGGTGAACATATCAAAGCATCAAGTCAGGAAAGAACAACAGGCATACTGAGTTGGCAACAATCAACATGCTTTGGGATCCTTGTGAAATACAAAGGCTTGGTATATGTCAATTTATGAACGATGCAATAAAAGAAGGGTTAGGGCGAACAAATCAAAGGTATTTCCTGTGATAAGCTTGATAAAAGGGTGTTAAACCAGTGACGAGCAAGACCTTCCAAGCAGAAGTCAAAGTTATCATGGCAAATGAGGGAGCTGTAGACCTCAAGGATCGGACCAATGGTTTAAGTCAAGAAAGAACAACATACATCTTGAGTGGGTGGCAATTAACGTGCTTTGGGATTCGTGTTAAATACAAGGGTTTGGTACGTATCAATTCAGGAACAATGCAACAGATGGAGGGTGTTAGGTGAACGGACCAAAGGTATTTTCGGTGTGTCACACCTCCTTTTTCACACACCTACCCCGAAGGATAAATGTATAAGGGAGTTTTTCCATTTAAAGTGACATTATTCAAAATGGGATAATTTATTCGATTTTTAGAGTCGTCACTTGGGATAGAATTGGCTTTTGGTGTCCCAAGTCACCGGTATATCTTGAATCCCAAATCGAGGAAAATTTCGACTTCCCAGTTGGAGTCTGCGAACCAGAAATTCTGTGTAAGGAATTCTGTTGACTCGAGGGAAGGTGTTAGGCAACCCCAGATCCCGTGGTTCTAGCATGGTCGCTTAAATTATTATAAATGGCTAAAAATCTAATTTTTTATACATGTTCCAATCTATATTGTAATTTTATAATTATTTACCGCTTTTAACTATTTTTTACGAAAGTGAACGTCGTTTAAAAACGTATTTTCGGATCACGTCACATGAAATGCACCCGGATCCTCGATACATTCTTATTCGACGTTTTGGAATTTGGATTTGGGTCGCATGAAATACACACCCGTATTTAGGAAGGTAAGATTATTAAAATTCGCGCCTAAAGCAACTAACGCGTTATTAACTTTGCGAGGGCCGTGAAAATTCGCTAAATGGCATGCCTCGAATTCTAAGTATTTTAAACGAAATAATTAAAAGAGGGCCATGAATTTGTAGTTTTTTTTAGCGTGACTCGTCTCATTATTTTTTATTTAAAGGCCAATCCTAAAGCGACTATGATTTTATATTTTTTATTTGTCTCTAAAAGGAAAAGTCCTAATTAATTATGAAATTCGGGTTTCAAGTACAAGTCCGGATCCAAACAAAAGGAATCACCTTTTAATTTGGGACTACCTAACTTAAAACTCACGGTTGGCCAATTAAAAAAAAAAACCAACTAGCCCATGGCCATTTCAGTCTTGGGCCCAAGGAGCCCAAGTCACTTAGTACGCACACTGATCCCAACTCTTAAAAAGCCACAAACGTCGGGCCTAGAGCTAGCCCAGCTCGGACAAACGGGTCAAGCTATGGGGATCATAAGATTATTTTTATGCTCATACGATCTTAATCTTTCATATATTGGTGATTATCCTACTAAAGTTGAAAATCAAAATAGGAACATCGATTTGACAATGGTATTACTAAAGCAAGCTAATTATTCTCAAACTAATTCAAACTAATATTAGTAGATAAGTTGAACTATTGGAATTTACTATATGAAAAACCATTTCGAACTCGTTTTCTACGACTGTTGAAAACAAATCAACGCTTAAGAGTTGACATTAAAACTAACACTAACATTTGAGAATTAACAATATTTACTAGCATTATTTAATAAGCTATTCAAATTAACATCGTCCACTAGTGACTCATGATCTAATAATTGAACTATTGAACTAACTTACTGAAACATACTACTGGAAATAATTAAATGTTCAACTCTCATGAATCTGAATAGCCAGAGTCATACAGTCCATTTATATACCCATTAAAGTCCACTGAAATTCTACATTACACTAGCAGCACCAGTTGAATCAAACTGAATTGCTAGAGCGTGATGAATGTATCTAATGAGTTTAACAGTTTGTTATGTAACAGTCCAGAATTAGTCTAATACCTAACATGAGATATCAAATAAACGACTGCTTTATACATTAGAATTAAACAAACAGGGGGAGTTCAGAGATTCACTTCAAACAACACTTCATTTCCATAGATTTGAGCTTTAGAACATGTACTTGGAAATGGAATTTTTAACAGAAGAATGAGAAGAGGTTAGCTACAGCAGTAATTCGAATAGCAATAGCAGTAATCAATTCCCAGTGATATAGAATAACGAACAGACCCAAGGAATGAACTCAGAATTCCAAAAGTGTTTAAAACCAAACAGAATTGAGAGATCTACTCAAAACAGTTGCAAAACAGACAAAGTAACCTTGAAAATAGCCTAGAATGCACTTAACACTTTCAGCAAAACCAAGCTCAATCAAAACCCAGCTCAATTAGACCTAAACTCATTCGAAATCAACTCATATATCTCTTAAACCTCATTTCATCAGCCTTGGAACTAAGAAATGAAGATCAAATACCCAAAATTTGAAATTAAACTGAAGATTTCAATGGAACAGTAGCTGACGTTTTTTGGTTTTTTTTAGATTTTCTATTGTTTTTGATTTTTTTTTTTGGAGTTTGAATTTTGAATGCTAGATCTGAAAACTAGTGGATGCTTTTCGGGGATTTTTGATGGCTTAAACATTGGGAATTTTCATGGGTCTCTAAAACGTTTTTGAAACAAGACACTATTCATGCCTTTTTATAGGCCAAATAAGGGGCAACTCTCACATTTCTGTTTTCCCTATTAGTCCCTATTTATTTTCAGCTTTAGCCCCTTGTTTACTAACTTGTTAAACAAGTAACTACACCTATCCTTTGCAAATTACCTGAAAGCCCCCATCTAGAAGCTCCTAGGGAGTTCTACATAATTCCTGTGGCTACCAATTACCCAAAACGCCCTTAAATTCATTCAAAATTACTAAACTAATCTAGTCAGCTATATCCAACCCTCCTAGAGCTAATTATCTTGCCAATGAACCTTGAATGTTAACTAAACTAAACTTAATTAAACTTACAAAAATACTAATTCAATCAAATACTAACTACTGAACACTTACTAACAAATACTGATTTGAACACGAAATTAATCAAATGAAGACAAACTAGTTCTAATCAAAAAGCCATCAAATGAGCCAAATTATTATCATAATGAAAACAACCATATCAAAACTGACTGAGCCTAATTAAACTAACGATTAATGAAATTAACACCAGAGCGTTCCAAATAACAGCCATGAAACACAATCAATATCAGAATTATCCTAATTAAAAATCAGAATTATAACAAGAGAATAGAAAATCAATGAAAATAGGTTCAGAACTTCTAATTAATTAAGAGAAACACTGAGAAACCTAAGGAGACTGACCAGCCATTTTCAGATTCGAGATTAAACCGTAAGCAGTGAAATTTGAACGCCATCGACCTTGAATTCATCACAAGGGAACCCCGGGGACCATATGGTATCAATTTGGCGAATTTTGGGGAAACTAGGGTTTTGGCCGGATTTTTAAAATAATATTCGAACAGTTCGGGTAATATTTGGGGCACGGGGTTTGGGGAATTTGAAAGAGGAGGTTACGAAGATTCTACGGTGTTAATTTGGTAAGGTTTGGATGGTTTTGCATTTTGGTCGGAAAACTTCGATGCAATATTCGACCAATTCCATTGGGTTTCAAGGAAAACTAAGTTGGGAGTTGGAAAGAGGAGGGAAAGAGGGTTCTAAGGTGTTAATTTGGTGTGATTTTGGAGACGAGCTACCGACGACGACGATTTCTGGCCGGCGGCGTTACAGGGGCTGTGGTGGGGTGATCTGGGACGACGACTTGGGGGATGGGGGGGGGGGAGTATTCCGACACATTTATATCAAGTGAGCCCCCGTTCCTGGCCGTTAGATTGAGTTACCTGGACAGCCAGGATTGAAGGGAGACAAAACGAGGTCGTTTCAATTGAGAGTGGGGCAGACCAGGTTGGGGGACGCGGGTTTGGGCTGGAACGGATGGATTCTTGGTTTGGGCCGGCGGAATTAATCAAAATTTGGCCCAGATTGGGTTTCTAATAAAGATCACTCTTTTTCAATTTGTTTTCTTATTTTTCACTTCTCTTTTTCTTGTTTTATATATATATCTTTTTTTTTTATTTTTTGTTAAAATGACAAATAAACATAAAATCAAAGACCAAATTGACTTTAATATGATATTATTTAATTTCCACACACAACTAATTTCTAATTGTAAACTAAGATTAAAACAAATTTCACAAATTAAAAATAAAAGTGCAAAGAATCATTTTTTGTAATTTTCTTTATATGTAAATAATTTTACTACTAATCTACTAAAATATGAAATTAAATCCCTAAAAAATGCCAAATATTTTTTGTATTTTTCATATGAATTAAAATACACAAATAAAATACAACAATTACCACAAAAATTCACAAAAATTGTAAAATAATAGAAAAAAATTATTTTGTTTGAATTTTTGGGAATAATTTGCTTAGGGCAAAAATCACATGCTCACAGCTGCACCTCTTTGTCCGGAAACACGAAGAGTTTTCTTGCAAAGATAAGTGAACGGAAACGAGCGATTTTTGCCCGTTTGACTATTCCATGTGAAGCATTTTTGAAAAGTTTGACTGCACCCTGCTTCGGAGGTTGCCTACATATCCTTGGCTAAAAAGTAATCAGGTCTGTGTAGTTCGGGAAGGTTTGGTAACCGAGACTACCAGGAGCTGTGATTTCACTGCTGTTGCTGCTACTAATGCTTGCTGACCTCCTTATTACACCAAAAGGAAAATCAAAGCTAAGCTAGCTATGCCTATCAACTATGAGTTACAAGATTCCTGTCTATAATTCTCTTGAAACATGATCTTGAGTCCTAGCTGATTTTGCTGTGGAATTTGATCTAAATCTTGATGCTCGCAAGTTGTAGCTGTTTACTTCTTCATGCGGCATTGGGTCAAAAATAGGATCGGCGGAGATTGTGACTTCAATCAGATTTTGAGCAATCCGCACCCTTGCTTGCTTCACATTTGAATTCATTTCTTTTTGTTCTTTTCTTTTTTTCTTGATTCTGGATTGAGATTTAGTCCATTGGTCATCTCGCACCTTGTGTCTTGAGGCCGGCCTGCTTAAGATACCAAAACAAACAAACAAACGAAATTTTCTGTCCCAGTTTTCACTAGGAAAATTTTGTGAGTTAGTTGTGACACATATCTAAGCGATCAAATCAGGAATGTGTAGGGAGATCCTCGGTTTTTTTTTGTGGATTTTGGGAAGAAAAAGCTCCTCGGTTTTTTGGCCAAGATTTGGAAAGAAAAAGCTCCTCGGTTTTTGGCCGGGAGATCCTCAGTTTTTTGGCCGGGATATGGAAGGAAAAAAGCTCCACGGTTTTTTTGGCCAGGAGATCCTCGGTTTTTTGGCCGGGATTTGGAGAGAAAAAGCTCCACGGTTTTTTAGCCGGGAGATCCGCGATTTTTGGGCCGGGATTTGGAAAGAAAAAGCTCCACGGTTTTTTGGCCGGGAGATCCTCGGTTTTTTGGCCGGGATTTGGAGAGAAAAAGCTCCACGGTTTTTTAGCCGGGAGGTCCGCGATTTTTGGGCCGGGATTTGGAAAGAAAAAGCTCCACGGTTTTTTGGCCGGGAGATCCTCGGTTTTTTGGCCGGGATTTGGAGAGAAAAAGCTCCACGGTTTTTTAGCCGGGAGGTCCGCGATTTTTGGGCCGGGATTTGGAAAGAAAAAGCTCCACGGTTTTTTGGCCGGGAGATCCTCGGTTTTTTGGCCGGGATTTGGAAAGAAAAAAGGCTCCACGATTTTTTGGCCGGGTCTTGGAAAGAAAAAAAAATAAAAAAGCTCCAAGGGTTTTTGGCCGGGATTTGAAAAGAAAAAGCTCCACGGTTTTTGGCCGGGAGATCCTCGATTTTTGGCCGGGATTTGACAAGAAAAAGCTCCTCGCTACCATGATTTTTTTCTATTTTGGTTTTTTCATTTTCATTTCTTTTTTTTTGGTTTTGTTTCTTCTTTTCTTGTTCTTTTTATAGTTTCCTTTTTATTTAGGAAAACGCATGAAAGAATTTCGGGAAAACTTCCTTTTTTGTAGCTTTCCTGCTGCAAAGCTGTTTCAGCGCTTGCGCATTTCATTTCTTTTTGGGTTGCACCTACTTTTTGCACGGTTGCTCTGAATAAGACCTATTTTCAACAAAGAACAGTTTGTTAGTTTGAAACAGTGGTTGGTTTTGTGACCTTGATCATCCCAATCGCTTGATCCCGGCCCCTTTTCTGTTGAGAACTTTTCCGCTTGCTGGCTTTGAGGGTGAATCTCTTTTAAACCGACAGGTTTCAACTTTTAGTACTTCAAGATGACTCGCCCGTATGAGCTCTAGCCTTTTCACTTTATTCTGCCCTTAGGACCTTTGCCTTTGACTTTCTTTCTTTTCAAATGTCTTTACTTTGAAAGCATCAATCACCATCGTCAATCGAGATTGGACTGTCGCACCCGCTGAGGCTGGGTATTTTCTTTGGCTTTTGCCAGCGGAGCCCTATAGAACCAGTCCTACCACCTTTTCTTTGTAGAACTTCCGGAATCAGAGTTAAACCGAAAGGTATTCAAAGAAGAAATATACAAAAGGCAAGCAGATGAGTTTAAAGAGAAGCGTCCCTTTCGGGGGAAAAGAAGGACTTATCTGGGGTGTGCATGCTGGCTTCAAATGAACATGACATGCTTCTTGGGCTGGACGCCCGACCCACACAAACTTTCCAGTTTCTTGTGAACCCATCGATCCGCATTTCATACCCAGGGAACCTTGCTAGGACTCTTTTAGTGGTGTGATATCTTCTTTTCGGCCGACAGCGCCCTTTGCGGGTTTTCGCCAATCGACCTCTCTCATTTCTCTTCTCACCGTCGCCCGATAGTGCTCTTTGCAAGTTTTCACCAAGCGGACTCTCTCATTTTCATTTTCTCAGCTTACCATCGCCTTATGGTGCCCAAAGGTTTTCATCTTTTATTTCTCTCACTTTGAATTATATCAGATTCCAACAATGATATTTTTCACTTCCTTGCTTTTGTCAATTGATCGGAAGGACTTGGACAAGGTCTTTGGCTAAAAAGGATTTTGGGCGGAACTACAACTTTGGAACCATTTCCGCGGATTCATGGCCGAACCATTATATCATCTGCCCCAGTTTCAATTTTTTGGGGAAATTGGGATTTTGTTGTGGTGTGAGTGAACCTCAGGGAGAGGCTGCCTACGTATCCTTTCGGAATCAAGTCAAACGTAGTTCAGGAAAATAATTTTGTTTTTTGTTTTTGTTTTTGTTTTGTTTTGTTTTTCTTTTCTCTTTCCTTTTCCTTTCCTTTTTTCTTTTTCTTTTTTATTTATCTTTTCTTTTTCTTTTTTTCTTTTCTTTTCTTTTTCTTTTTCTTTTTCTTTTTCTTTTCTTTTCTTTTTCTCTTTTTTTTTCGATAGTACTTGCGGTTTCCAAAGAGGGTGACCAAAGAAGAGTAACCGGCTCAAAGGGTTTATGAAGGGCTGATAGTGTTTAGGGTAGCGGGAAGGAAAGCCTTCGTCATCTCAATTACACAAAAGTCATCAAACCAGGAGGCCTAGACATAGTACCTTTTGACTGTATCTGCATTGACTGCTGTTTCAGGGTCATTTCCTTCGATGTCTCCCAGATATCGTGCTCCTCTCGGTAATATTTTCCGGATTATGTATGGACCCTTCCAATTATGAGCAAATTTTCCTTTTGCTTCACTGGTGATGAGGGAGAATGCGTCTCAGCACGAGTTGTCTCCCCTCAAAATTCCTAGGACGAACTTTCTTGTTATAAGCCCGGGCCATTCTTTATTGATACAACTGCCCGAATGTGCCCTGAGTATGGCACACTCTTTTGCTGTAATGGACCTTTCCAACCCGCAAACCAATTTTTCTTCAATTGTTCCACTTCTTTGTTTTATTTCCTCAAGGTTACCTTCTTTGCATTTCGACTTTTGATCCATTACTTTGAAGTCTGACAGCGTTTTGGGATCTAGGCATGAAGTCCGCAAGCATGTCATGTTATTTAAAGCTGCATTATTAGAACTAAAAAGAAGAAATGAAGGGGAAAAGTAGCAAAATCAGAAAGAAAAATGAACGATGAAATATTGAATTTCATTTTTTTTGGAATTTTGAAGATTACAGGGTTCACATTCGGGAATTTAAAAGACAAGAAGCTAAAAGAAACATCCGAGTTACACCCTGAAATAACTCGCGATGCAGAAAAGGTGACATGGCTAGTCTACCAGGACTCCCGCCTGATCGGAAATGGCGTAGCCTTCCAATTTTGGAGTTTAGCATCTGGTCCCATGTATAGCACCTCAGCGGTGCTAGTGCCCTCTCCCGGCTGGACCATGTGGGTTTCGTAGGGCATTTTCCTTATTGCCCCACGTATTTCCTCACTTTCTTCAGCCGTGAAAACCTTATCATCTTCCTCTTTGCTATACTTAGGCTTGACAAAAAGTTTCATACAAATGTACCACCTTGTAATCGGCCATTTTCATTTTTTGAAAGAACACTTCGGCTTCCTCAGCACTCACAGGCTTCTTAGGCGGAAAACGCCTTCTGGTGGCATTATTTACATCCTCTACATTTGAATATTTCTCAATGGGGGGGGGGGG
>MU720559.1:43156-92443 GCA_026770625.1 Nicotiana glauca
GCCGTTAGATTAAGTTACCTTGACGGCCAGGATTGAAGGGAGACTAAACGGGGTCGTTTCAATTGAGAGTGGGGCAGACCGGGTTGGGGGATGCGTGTTTGGGCTGGAACGGGTGGATTCCTAGTTTGGGCCCGCGAAATTAATCAAAATTTGGCCGAGATTGGGTTTCTAATAAAGATCACTCTTTTTCAATTTGTTTTCTTATTTTTCACATCTCTTTTTCTTGTTTTATATTTATATATATATTTTTTGATTTTTTGTTAAAATGACAAATAAACATAAAATCAAAGACCAAATTGACTCTAATATGATATTATTTAATTTCCACACTTAACTAATTTCTAATTTTAAACTAAGATTAAATCAAATTTCATAAATTAAAAATAAAAGTGCAAAGAACCATTTTTTGTCATTTTCTTTATATGTAAACAATTTTACTACTAATCAATACTAAAATATGAAATTAAATCCCAAACAAATGCCAAATGTATTTTTATATTTTTCATATGAATTAAAATACACTAATAAAATGCAACAATTACCACAAAAATTTACAAAAATTTTAAAATAATAGAAAAAAATTATTTTGTTTGAATTTTTGGGAATAATTTGCTTAGGGCAAAAATCACGTGCTCACACGGTGAAACATGAAAGGTTTGGTACATATCAATTCATAAACAATGAAACAAGATGGAGGGTGTTTGGTGAACGGATCAGAGATATTCTTTGTGTCAAGGGTAACAAAAAAAGTGGTTAGTCAATAAACAAGCAAGGTCTTCGAGTGGGAATCAGTTATCGTGACAAGTGAAGGAGCAACAGACCTCAAGGCCGAGGCCAGTGGTTAAGTCAAGAAAGAATAGCATATACATGGAGTGGGGGCAATCGGCGTGCTTTGGGATTCAAGTGAGACACAAAGGTTGGGGAGGTGCCAGTTCATGCAATGCAAATAGAGGATATTGGGTCTAAATGGAGAAAAGGTATTTTACGTGATGAGGACGACAGAGAAAGGGGTTAGTCCATAAACAAGCAAGGTCTTCGAGTGGAAATCAGTCTTCATGGGAAGTGAAGGAGCAATCCCCCTCAAAGTTCAAGGCCACAAACCAACCACCACATTTTAAACTGACAAGATTTTTCTTTGATTGAAATAGGGGCAGAAAGTTTTCGTTGGTTTCAGAGAAATCCTCCTTAGGGAAAAAGCAAGCACCAAAACAGGTTTGACTATAAATTCTCAGGACCCTCATGGAAAATGGGACTTAGTTTAAATTTCAAAACAATCATGAGTAGCATAATTTAGCATAAGTATACCCCAAAAGAATATAAGTTGGTTTCAAAGTTTGCATGTTTAAGATAGGATTCAATCAGAAGTTTTCAGGACCCTCTTTGATAGTGGGACGTAGTTTAAGGTCTGCTTAGATAACAAGATATAGTGGAAGTCATCCCTTTAAAAGACATAGCTTAGATGTAAAATTGTTGTTTTGTTAAGAGTTGTTAGGACCTACATGGATAATAAGACCTAGCTTTCAAATTTTCAGTAACATTTGGCAATACGATTCAGTTTAACACTCACATATGTGCCCAGCTACCAAACTGGGGTAGGAAATTTTCTTTGTTTTGTCTATTTTGTTGAAATCAGGCACCCACTTGGAGAACAAGGGAATACATCTCAAGTTCAGCAATCAGGCGCCCACCTGGAGAACAAGGGAATACATTTCAAGTTCAGCATTCAGGCGCCCACTTGGAGAACAAGGGACTACATTTCAAGTTCAGCAATCAGGCGCCCACCTGGAGAACAAGGGAATACATTTCAAGTTTCAGCAATCAGGCACCCACCTGGAGAACAAGGGAATACATTTCAAGTTTCAGCAATCAGGTGCCCACCTGGAGAACAAAGGAATACATTTCAAGTTCAGCAATCAGGCGCCCACTTGGAGAACATGGGAATACATTTCAAGTTTCAGCAATCAGGCACCCACCTGGAGAACAAGGGAATACATTTCAAGTTTCAGCAATCAGGCACCCACCTGGAGAACAATGGAACACATTTCAAGTTCAGCAATCAGGCGCCCACCTTGAGAACAAGGGAATACATTTCAAATTTCAGCAATCAGGCGCCCACCTGGAGAACAAGGGAAGTACAATTCAAGTTTTAGCTTTCAAATTTTTAGTAATATTTGGTAACATGATGTGCCTAGCAACCAAACTGGGGTAGAAAATCTTCTCTGTTTGTCTATTTTATTGAAATTAGGTGCCCACCTAGAGAACAATGGAATACATTCGAGTTAGCAATCAGGAGCCCGCCTGGAGAACAGAGACATTTATTTCAAGTTTTAGCAATCAGAAGCCCGCCTGGAGAATAAAGGCATTTATTTCAAGGTTTAGCAATCAGGAGCCCGCCTGGAGAATAGAGGCATATATTCCATGTTTTTAGCAGTCAGGAGCCCGCCTGGAGAACAGAGGCATTTATTTCAAGTTTTAGCAATCAGGAGCCCGCCTGGAGAACAGAGGCATTTATTTCAAGTTTTAGCAATCAGAAGCCCGCCTGGAGAACAGAGGCATTTATTTCAAGTTTTAGCAGTCAGGAGCCTGCCTAGAGAACAGAGGCATTTATTTTATGTTTTAGCAATCAGGAGCCCGCCTGGAGAATAGAGGCATTTATTTCAAGTTTTAGCAATCCGCCTGGAGAACAGAGGCATTTATTTCAAGTTTTAGCAGTCAGGAGCCCGACTGGAGAACAAAGGAATATATTTCAAGTTTCAGCAGTCAGGAACCCGCCTGGTGAATAGAGGCTTGTATTTAAAGTTTTAGCAGTCATGAGCCCGCTTGGAGAACAGAGGCATATATTTAACGTTTTAGCAATCAGGAGCCCTCCTGGAGAACAGAGGCATATATTTCAAGTATTAGCAGTCAGGAGCCCGTCTGGAGAACAGAGGCATATATTTCAAGTTTTAGCAGTTAGGAGCCCGCCTGGAGAACAGAGACATATATTTCAAGTTTTAGCAGTCAGGAGCCCGCCTGGAGAACAGAGGCATATATTTCAAGTTTTAGCAGTCAGGAGCCCCCCTGGATAACAGAGGCATTTATTTCAAGTTTTAGCAATCAGGAGCCCGCCAGGAGAACAGAGGCTTTTATTTCAAGTTTTAGAAATTTGGAGCCCGCCTGGAGAACAACGACATTTATTTAAAGTTTTAGCAATCAGGAGCCCGCCTGGAGAACAGGGGCATATATTTCAAGTTTTAGCAATCAGGAGCCCGCCTGGAGAATAGAGGCGTATATTTCAAGTTTTAGCAATCAGGAGCCCGCCTGGAGAGCAGAGGCATTTATTTCAAGTTTTAGGAATCAGGAGCCCTCCTGGAGAATAGAGGCATATATTTCAAGTTTTAGCAATCAGGAGCCCGCCTGGAGAACATAGGCATTTATTTCAAGTTTTAGCAATCAGGAGCCCGTCCGGAGAACATAGGCATATATTTCAAGTTTTAGCAGTCAGGAGCCCGCCAGGAGAACAGAGGCAATTACTTCAAGTTTTAGCAATCAGGAGCCCGCCCGGAGAATAGAGGCATATATTTCAAGTTTTAGCAATCAGGAGCCCGCCTGGAGAACATGGGCATATATTTCAAGTTTTAGCAGTCAGGAGCCCGCCTGGAGAATAGAGGCATATATTTCAAGTTTAAGCAGTCAGGAGCCCGCCTGGAGAACAAAGGCATATATTTCAAGTTTTAGCAGTCAGGAGCCCTTCTGGAGAATAGAGGCATATATTTCAAGTTTTAGCAGTCAGGAGCCCGCCTGGAGAATAGAGGCATATATTTCAAGTTTTAGCAATCAGGAGCCCGCCTGAAGAACAGAGGAATACATTGAAGTTTAGCAGTCAAGAATCACTCGGAGAAAGGGAAAAACATCTTAGATCACAATTCAAGTCATCAACAAAGGAGGCTTGTGGAAAGAATGCGAGTCAACAGTCCGAGACGACCAGCGAAAGTTGGTCACAATCCAAAATAATAAAAGAAGAGGAGAAACAAAAAGAAGGCAAAAGGAATCCAAATGCAGAAGTAGAGAAAGATGTGAATTGCTTAAGACATGATTGGAGTCACAGCGTGGAGTGTTGTCCGGGTTTGGTCCGAAAAGCTGAGGAAGAATAAATTAGCACCTGGAACTAGCAAGCATCAAGGTTCAAATCGAAAGTCTGCATGAAGAACCATTCAAGGCTCAAGATAAAGCTTCAGAAGACTATAGATAGGAATCTTGTAACTTGTAGTTGACAGGCCTAGCTAGTCCTTTTCATGTTTTGATTTTTAATAACAGGACCGCGGACCAGAACCTCGGTGGAATGGCACCTCGACCGACTCTTCACCTCGGCGTACTCCATCATCTCACTCATTTATAAACTATACTAACCTGATTCCTTTATAGCCAATGATATGTAGGAAACCTCAGAATCAGGGTGCGGTCAAATCTTTCAAAAATGCTTCCGACGGAGTATTCAAACGGGCAAAAATCGCTCGTATCCGCTCACTTTATCTTTGCACGAAAACTTTTCGTGTGTCCGAGCAAAGAGGGGCAACTGTGATCACGTGATTTTTTCCCTATATGAATTACTCCCATAAAAATATCAGAAAATAATTTTTCTCAATTTTTGCAATTTTATAGGATTTTTGTTAATTATTTGCATTTTTGGCATATTTTGTGCATATTTAATTTTTATCAAAAATCAAAAATACCAAAAACTACCATGCATTGCATTTAGAGTTTGTGTTCACATTTTAGGATTAGAAAATTAATTAATTGCTTTATTAAAAATGAAAATTAGAAAAGTAGCTCATTTTTACATTCTTAGCTTTTAATTTTGGATTATTAAGTTTTCTCTTTAAATTTAGGATCAACTAATTTTTATAAATATTATAGTTAGATAATTAGCTTAATTATACAATTTAAATTAATTTAGGAGTTTAATTTAGGTTTTTAATTAATTAAAGAAAGAAAAGAAAATTGAAAAAAAAAACTGGTTTTAATTTGAATTGGGCTAAGCCATTTTAAAAGCCCAAGTTGTTCCCCAACCCAACCCAAATCGGGTCGACCCGACCCAACCCAATACCCAACCCTAGACCTAGACCTAAACCTATAAACCTAGGGACAAAATAATGCTGATACATGGAAAAAAAATAGGAGCTGACATGCGCAGCTTTTCATCAAGGACCAGAACCCACCCCCCTGGTTTCATCTTCTCCAAACGACCCTCTCCTTTCTGGCTTCCATCTTGGCCCAAGCTGAAGTAACCTTCAGCCGCATAACAATAATCACGACCACTCCCTAATTTCGTCTTCTTCTCCGTTTCTAAACCCACACACACATACAAACAGAGATGGGGAATTTTAGTCCAAAAAATCGAATGAACAATAAGTGAGAATAGATCTGGGACGAATCAAAAACAGATTCGTCTTTCGCTTCCTTTGTTTCTTCATTTTTCAATTTTTTGGGTTTGATATAAATTTTGAAATGATGGAGTTCAACTGAACGAATGCGAATTCGGATTCACTGGTTGCTGTCGAATTCAGAGCCGCTGTTCCAGTTGGTTCGCTGCTTCGAGTGTCCGTCCAAGAACTATATTCAGTGCGAGTTCGAGTTTGAGGTTGCCGGCGGGTTTCACTGTCCGAGCTACTATCAGATTCGAGTTCTTCCAGCGAAGTTCGTGATATGGTGTCCATCTCATTCACATTATTTGGTAGCCAATATTTTTGACTTGGTTTGGTTTGATAGCCAACCTTGTTGAGTTTGTCAAATATTGGTAGCCAATTTTATTGACTTTGTTTGGTTGGTAGCCAACCTTGTTGAAATTGTAAAAAGGGTGTAGAAATTGTCAAATATTGTGGGCTTTAGACAGTGAGGTTTTGGCTATAAAAGGAGAGCTTCAACTCTCATTTCTACACACTAACAAAGAGAGAAAAGAGAGAACAATGTATTCCATAAACTATAAAAAAATAGTTTGTGAAGAAAAATAGATTGCGAGAGATATTGTAGTGAGGTGGAAAAATCAAAAGAGTATTTATTTCTTTTGAGGGTGTAGTGGTCTTAGGAGTATTTTTTACTCGTTACTACACAGTGTAAAATTCCTCGCTATAGTGATATCAGTTGCTCTTCTTGGCCGTGGTTTTTTTCCTTATTCATAATGGTTTCCACGTAAAATCTTGGTGTCATTAGTGTTGCATTTTTATTCATACTGATTTAACCATAACTTAGTGTTCCGCGTTTATCACTAATATCGTGAATACTATTTTACAGGATTTATTCCTAACAAGTGGTATCAGAGCCAAGGTTCTATCTGAGTATGCTTTGTGGTTGCAACACAGTCTGATCTTCCACATTAGAAAAGAATTATTTTGGTCTCACAATAAATAGTATTTGTATTTGTGATAAACAATGGAAGCCAACACTAGTAGAATGGTTACTTTGAATGGCACAAATTATGCCATTTGGAAAGTCAAAATGGAAGATTTACTCTATGTCAAGAACTTTCATCTACCTGTCTTCATCACTATAAATCCTGCTAATAAATCAGATGAAGAGTGGAGTTTGTTACACAGGAAGGTTTGCGACTTTATTAGACAGTAGGTTGACGATAATGTTTTGAACCATATTTCTAGGGAGACACATGCTCGGACCCTATGGGAGCACCTTGAAAGTTTGTATGCTCGAAAAATTGGAAACAACAAGATGTTTCTGATAAAGTAGATGTTGGGTTTAAAATACCATGATGGTTCCACGATGACAGATCATCTGAATGATTTTCAGGGGATCATGAACCAGTTATCTGCTATGGGCATTAAATTTGATGAAGAAATTCAAGGCCTGTTTATACTTGGTTCCCTACCAGATTCTTGGGAAATTCTTAGAACTTAATTATCAAATTTTGCTCCGGATGGTGTGATCTCTATGGATCTTGCCAAGAGAAGCCTTTTAAATGAAGAGATGAGAAGAAAATCTCAAATTTCCTCCTCATCAGATGTCTTGGTGACTGACTCTAGGGGGAGAAACAAGAATCGGGGTTCTCAAAATAGAGAACATAATAGAAGCAAATCCAGAAGCAGACTTAAAGATATTGAGTGTTATCATTGCGGGAAGAAAGGGCACACAAAGAAGTTCTGCCGGATTTTGAAAAAGGAGAATAGAGACAAGGAGGAACAAAAAGAAGATGGCAATCATGTGGCCACCGTCACTACAGAAGATCTTGTTACTGTCCTTGATGCAGATCTGATAAATATTGCTTGTGATGAGTCAAGCTGGGTTGTGGACAGTGGTGCCGCATCTCATGTGACATCAAGGAAGGAATTTTTCTCATCCTATACTCAGGGTGACTTTGGAACTTTGAGTATGGGTAATGAGACGGTATCTAGGGTGGCTGGTGTTGGAACGATTTGTTTGGAAACTAGTATTGGAACTAAACTAGTTTTAAACAATGTAAAGCATGCACCTGATGTTCGTTTGCACTTGATCTCTGTTGGTGTTTTGGATGATGAGGGATATGTCAGTACCAATGGTGCTGGAAAGTGGAAGCTCACTAAGGGTTCCATGATTGTGGCTCGTGGGGAAAAGCGTCGTGGTCTATACTGGACTACGGCCTCTACTTGTGTTGATATGGTGAATGCCGTTGAAAGCAATAACTCTTCAACGTTATGGCATAAGAGGCTTAGCCATATTAGCGAGAAAGGACTAAATGTTTTGGCCAAGAAGAAATTATTGTCAAATTTTGAAAGTGCAAAATTAGAAAAATGTGAGCACTGCTTGGCTGGAAAACAAAAAAGAGTTTCTTTCCAGTCTCATCCTCCTTCAAGAAAGACAGAGTTGCTTGAGTTGGTGCATTCAGATTTATGTGGTCCAATGAAGACAAGGACTTTGGGTGGTGCACTTTATTTTGCTACCTTTATTGATGATTGCTCAAGGAAACTTTGGGTCTACATCTTGAAGACTAAAGATCAAGTGTTGGGTGTCTTTAAGCAGTTTCAGGCATCAGTTGAAAGAGAAACTGGAAAGAAGCTGAAGTGTATTCGTACTGATAACGGTGGTGAATATTGTGGACCGTTTGATGAATACTGCAAGCAACAGGGTATCAGACACCAGAAGACTCCTCCAAAGACTCCTCAGCTTAATGGTTTAGCAGAAAGGATGAACAGGACCTTGATGGAAAGAGTCAGATGTTTGCTTTCTGAAGCAAAGTTGCCGAATTCCTTTTGGGGTGAGGCTTTGTTGACCGCTGCACATGTTATTAATCTATCTCCTGCGGTTGCTTTGCAAAGTGATGTTCCAAATAGAGTTTGGTATGGAAAAGATGTTTCCTATGAACACTTGAAAGTGTTTGGTTGCAAAGCTTTTGTACATGTGCCTAAAGATGAGAGGTCAAAATTAACTGCCAAGACAAGGCAGTGCATCTTCATTGGTTATGGCCTTGATGAGTTTGGTTACAGTCTATATGATCCAATTGAGAAGAAGGTCGTGAGAAGCCGTGATGTTATCTTCGTGGAGGATCAAACCATTGAAGATATTAATAAAGTGGAGAAACTAAAACCTTCAAATTCTGAAGGTTTAGTTAATCTTGATCAAGTTCCTCATACAAATGCAGATGACGTTGGTGGGCTCAATGATGATGGTGATGCTCAGAACCATATTCCAGATCAGCATATTGATGGTGATGATGATAACAACGCTAATGTTGATGAGCCAGATGCTCCTACTCACGAAGCTGTGGAAGAGCTAGATATTCCACTCAGGAGGTCTTCTAGACCCCATACTCCTTCCTCCCGTTATTCACCCGCTGAGTATGTATTACTCACTGATGGGGGAGAACCTGAATATTATGCGGAGGCCATAGAAGATGAGCACAAGGATCGATGGATTGAAGCCATGCAAGATGAGATAAAATCTCTGCATGAGAACCATACTTATGAGTTGGTGAAATTGCCTAAAGGCATGAGAGCTTTGAAGAACAAGTGGGTGTTCAAAGTTAAAGCTGAAGAACACAGTTTGAAGCCCAGATACAAAGCTAGATTGGTTGTCAAGGGATTTAGTCAAAGGAAAGGTATTGACTTTGACGAAATATTTTCTCCTGTCGTGAAAATGTCCTCCATTCGGACAGTTCTTGGTTTGACTGCTAGTCTTGATTTGGAGATTGAGCAGATGGATGTGAAGACTGCCTTTCTTCACGGTGACTTAGAAGAGGAGATCTATATGGAACAACCTGAGGGCTTCAAGGTAAAAGGTAAAGAAAATCTTGTATGCAAACTTAAGAAGAGTCTATACGGATTGAAGCAAGCTCCCAGACAGTGGTATAAGAAGTTTGAGTATGTTATAGGGGAGAAAGTCTACAAAAAGACTTCTTTAGATCACTGTGTGTTTGTACAAAGATTTTCTGATGATGACTTTATCATCCTCTTGCTATATGTGGATGATATGTTGATTGTGGACAGAAATGCTTCCAAGATTGACGAGTTGACGAAACAGTTGAATAAGTCTTTTGCAATGAAAGACTTGGGTCATGCTAAGCAGATTTTGGGCATGAGAATTACTCATTCGAGAAACGAAAGGAAGCTTTACTTGTCACAAGAGAAGTACATAGAACGTGTACTGGAGCGCTTCAATATGAAAAATGCAAAGTTGGTTCGCACACCCTTTCCTGGTCATCTGAAGTTGAGTAAGAAGATGTGTCCTACAACCACGGAGGAAAAAGAGAGAATGGCTAAGATTCCTTATTCCTCTGCCTTCGGAAGTTTGATGTATGCAATGGTATGCACTCGACCAGATATTGCTTATGCAGTCGGTGTTGTTCTACCTGCACATCTAGCAAACCGGATGATATAATAACATGCAAAGTAGAATCAGGGCCTAAGAAAACATACCTGAGATGATCAGGGAGTGGCTTCAGTTCCAGCTTGGGTGGTTCCTCTATTGATGGCTTTGCTGGGGGTGTAGCCCTTTTTTCTAACTCAAGGGACTCGAACTGAGGTTCCCTTGTCCAGAATCCTTGGCCTTCAAGTGCCATGACCCATTCAGCTAACCCTTCACCATCCATCTCTTCTAAATTTGTCAGACATGCCTCTAATGGATCTTTAACAGTCAGGGTCACATCATCTTCTTGCAGGATCACATCTATTTCTTCCACTAGAGAGCAATTAGCATATTCACTGGGTCTCCTCATAGATTGCTGAACATTGAATATGACTTCTTCATTGTTCAGTTTCATTTTTAATTCCCCAGTCTAAGAATCGATCAATGCTCTTCCAGTGGCCAAAGATGGTCAACCCAAAATGAGAGGTATGTCCTCATCTACCTGGCAATCCAGAATAACAAAGTTTGCAGGGAACACGAACTTCCTCACTTGCACCAACACATCATCAAGAATACCAATTGGCCTTTTCACCGTGCGGTCAGCCAGCTGTAGCAGTATCGAAGTCGGTCTGGCTCTGCCAATGCCCAGTTTGGGGTACACAGCCAGTGACTTCAGATTTATGCTGGCTACCAAGTCACATAATGCTTTTTACAAAGGCATAACTCCCAATTGTTCATGGAATAGTGAAGCTACCTGGTTCATACATCTTTTGAGCCATCAGTCTTGTCACTACTGCGTTGTAGGTCTATTTCAGAATCACAGCGGAAAGATCCTGAAAATCAAACTTCCATGACATTAGATCCTTCATCATTTGGCATAACCGGGCATCTCCCTCAAGGCATCCATCAAAGGAATATTCAATTGAATTAACGTAGCATCTCCATGAATTTCTTGTATTGAACTTCCTTCTTTTGTTTTCTTAGTCTCTGAGGGAATGGTGCAGGTATCACCCTTTGTGCACTGCTTGCTGGCTTCTTTCTGTTGGAGTGTGCCTTTTTCTGGCACAAGAGGTGCCACCTTTTTTACAGCCTGCTCATTCATCTTTTCTTTGCCTTTTTCCTCATTACTCTGTTCAACCACCACTTCAGTAAGTTCTGTTATTTCATTTACCTCTAATGGAACTGGAGTGGCTGGCGTACTCTCCTTGCTGGGTTGTATAATTTCCCGTTCTCTGTCTAATTCTCTCCCATTCCGGAGACTTACTGCCATCACCTGATTCAGGTTTTGCTCTTTGGGGTTGATGTTTGTGTCTGCAGGCAAGGCTCCCTGAGGGCGGTTGTTCAAAGCCATGGACAGTTGATCTAACTGCGTTTCAATGTTCTTTATAGCTGAATCATGCACTGCCAATTTTTCCTGCACTTTACCATTTGTCCCAATGAGTTACTGAAGCATACTCCTAATTTCCATCATGTTGTTATCTTGCTGTTGAGGTGGTTGATATGTTAACATTTGCTGATTTTGCTGTGGATAGCCCTGTGGTCTCTAATATGGTACTAGCACCAATTGGCCTTGAGGGTGCATACCCCCAGGCTGTTGCAAGTTTGGCATGTTATCGACACCCCTTTTTTCTAAGGCGAAATCGAGTTTACGACATTCAGGAAAGACAACTCTATTCCTGTTTGGGAATTGGGTTTTGGATTTGGAGAGTCACCATCTAATGGTTATAGTGCATCAGGACACTTTAAAAAGATTTTTTGAGATGAAAACCAGAGTTTGGGTAAGGGGTAGAAATTATCTCGAGGGGAAGGTGTTAGGCACCCCTCAAGATCCACTAGTGTGGTTCATGTCCATGCTACAATTATGACTTTAAATGCAAAACAAGTAGACAAGCAGGCATTGCAAATACGAGAAACTTTCACATAACAGTTACAAATAAGAAGCCCGAAAGGATTTACAAGTGCCAAAATTTGGAACGAAGTAGTTTTATAATTAAAGAAAAGATATGAAAATAAAGGTAAGAGGGTCAAATAATTGATGCAAGTAACTTAATAGAAGTACAAGAAACAGAAGTTGAAAAAAACCGAACAACTTTTAAAAATCTGAAAATAACAAACTAATAAAGAGGGAGGGGGTCCTAGGTTTATATATCACAAGGATCATTCGCACAACACTGGTACCCAATTGTACGCATAGTGTTATCGTGTGATCATCATCTCCAAGTCTACCCTTCCCACCCCGTTAAGGTATTAATGCCTGAAATGGTATCGTTACTTATTGTATGCTATTACCCGTCCCAATCCTATCAGTCCCAGAGGCAAATGGACTACTAATCCTAAAGGGAGAGGGGTTTGGTGCTTTTAGAAGTTTTCAAAGGACAAAATGCTAAGGGGTCAACCAAAACACGTAATGCAAGTAGAGGGAAACAGACAAGCAAACAGGGCTGAAATATGCCTCCATAAACCAACAAAAGTCATAGAGTTTAGCATGTCTTACACGTACTAATTTGGTCTTAATTAAATAAAGCAACTAGCGGACTGGTTCAACGCATATTTTTAGGCGAAAAGTCTACATTAGGCTTACTCGAATGCAGTTGACTAAAAACCGATCTGATTAATTATCTAAGTGTTGGTTAGAGCTAGGCGTGATATATACTAATTGTAGAAAAATGAGGCATACTGAAAAGGGGTTACCACTTTTAACAGGACATTACGAGTTCAACAATTGACATTACCTCTATTCAGATTTGATATTTCCTATAGGCATGCTTTCTATATGTATGCTGATTTGGACACCTTTTAGACATTAACAAAAAGTCTTATGAGCATGCAACCTTTATTATTAAACCTACAAACTGTTTGCCTAGTGATGTTTATAAATGCAGAATGCAGTAGTTTCTAGACCGTATTTTATATAACTTGGTAGAACAATTAGAATTTAACCTATAGGCAGGATTTCTAGATGTGAGTTTGTAGAAGTTAAAAGTTTACCTATAGGCATGGTTTCTAGGCGTATTTGCATATAAAAAAATACCTTATAGGCATGATTTCTAGGTGTATTTGCAGAAATTAAAAGTTACCCTATAGGCATGATATCTATGTGTGAGTTTGCACAAGTCATAAATAAACTCCTATAGGCAGGATCTCTACCCTTGATGCATAAAAATAAATCCCATCCCCATTTTTTACTAAATCCCCGAGTTTATACAAGTTATTATAACCAAGAGAAATAAACTGGAAATAAAATACATAAAAAATCATCAGCTACATCTGAGAAGCCTAATTCAGACTTAATGTCTAATAATATGAGATTGAACCACTTGCGAGATCCAGATTTCCAAGCCTTCTCTCATCTAGTGTGTTTTAGAGATCCAAGGGATTTCAAGAACCCCAGGCAGTGCATACACCCAAGATGTTAATCAGAAATTGAGTTGTGAAGTGTGGAAGGGCCAACCCTTATGTGTCCAAGTTCAGAGGGAGCTCAAGGGTCCCAAGTCAAGGCTCACACAAGAGGGACAAAACCTAAGTTCTAAGAGTGAGTGTAAGTGCAATAGAGGGGTAAGGGCTACCCAGGCAGCCTGGTGGTCATGCCCAGCCACAAAATAGACTGGCACACCCCTGACAAAACCTGTTGATCAAGCATTTAGAGAGTAAAGACCTACTGGAGGTCAAGCCATGGCCTGAACAATAACTAGAAATACTGGCAGGCCAAGGCTGTTACTCAAGCACACACAATAAGGGAATGGGGATGAGAAATTGAAAAGCTTAGGGCCCAAAGGGTCCAGTTCATATCCATGGACAATGATTTAAGACATTGCCATGTTTCTGAACCATAACTTAAAGCATATAAAGGGGATATAAGGGTTTGGGAGTCACAAAGTAGCAAATAAATAACACACAACTGACAGAATGCACATATAGATGGACATTAAATTACAAGGGTAAGGGAACATATTACAGCATGCTAGAAACACATGGATTGCAGAAAACATGAGTAGAAGTAGACAGGAATGAAAACATTTTGTTGTTGAGACGTGTAAGTTAACTAGGACATACCAGTAGAGAAACAAAGTGCAGAAAAGTAGAGCAAGAGAAAGTCCACAGCCTAGCCTTGGCTTTCAGCTGGCTAGACAAAGCAACATCACAAGTAGTAGTAAAGAGAGAGAGTTTTTAAGTGTAAGAGAGTATTTTGAACTCAGATTGTTCGTCTGTGTTCGTGTGTTTGAAAGAGAAGATTGTAGCTATTTATAGCTTTGAAAACGTGTAGAGAAATAAGGTAATAAGTAAAATTAAAGCACAAACATGGAAACAATCACCATTCAGAATCAATTAACCCAAGTGATTCCCCTTTAATTAGGGACACACTACTTAACGGGTCAGTAGGCCTAATTAAGGAAAGAAAATCAGTTTGGTGCAGATTGATTATTGCTATAAAAAGGATAGTAAAAGCATGAAGTAAATAATTAAGTCTAAGTACGAAATAGACTTATTTTGGGAAAGGATTCAGCAGGGTAAAACATCACAATAAAGGAAGTGAATCAATTAGTTTTAAACATATGAGTAAAAATTAGGGCTCGTGAGAAAACCTTTTTGCAATCAGTCACAAGATCAAAGGAATCAAGATTAAGCAAGAAAGGAACACCATTCTGCACTTCACTATATAAATAGCAAGGAATGAACAAGCACGCAATCTTAAATGAGCAACACAAACATACGATGGCAGTAAGGGCAAGCCTGGGTTCAGTAGTAAGAAAATATTCGAAGCACAGTAGTCAAGCAGGTCAAGTAGTCACATAGCAACAACAATGAAGCAAGTAAAGAGAGCCAGAAACAAGTAAATGTCTTATAGTAATAAGTGAGAAAAATTCTAAAGAAAATTAGGGCTTTAACAGTAAACATGTTTTGCAAGATGGTAAGAACTCAAAATTAAACAAATTAAACGAAGAAGAAAGAACCAGCAACAAAGAACGAATGCACATTTAAACAAACAACTTTCAGAACCCAGATAAACTAAAAAGGAATTAGGGTTTTTAACATGCTAAAACAAATGGACGAATAAACATGAGCAAATCTTAGCCAAACCATAAACATGTTAAAAATCAGAGATCTTTTGAAAAACTTAAAGGAAAAACCCTAATGAAGGGTTGTTTTTGCAAGATAAGTTGAAGAACTTTCAAGAGAACACTTAAACATTCATAGAAAGTATAGATCTAAAGCAGATGTGAAAGAAAAATAAAAAATCCCAAAGATTAGGGTTTCAAAGAACCCAGAAAGGTGAGAAAGGTCTTGGAAATTAACAATCTAACCAGGAGTGAAGGATCTGACTCGAACGGCCATGGCTGGCCGGAGAAAAGTCAGGGACGACCGGAGAAAGGTCATGAGTGGACGTCAGGCAACGATTAGACCAACTTCCTTCAAGATTTGGCCGTGAAACCATAGAAGTGAACACCCAGGAGCCATGAGAGGCCATTACACATCTCCGATGGCCATGGGAAGCCATGGATTAGGGTGGGATTGAGAGGCGGTGGCTAGGGTTCATGAGGGATTAGAGAGCGTTTTAGAGACGAGGGGTTTCAAGGGAGGCGTATGGTAAGAAATGATTAGGGTTGGGTGTGGTTGGTAAAATTAAAAAGGAAAGAATGAAGGGTGGCCGTTGATTATTTAGATCAACGGCCTAGATTAAATGGGAGCCGGGCGGATCGGGTAAGTGGTTTAGGTTAATTTGAAATTGGGTTGGGTAATTTGGACTCTGAAATTGGGTTAATTGGATTGCCAAATTGGTTATAATTGAAATGCAATTGAGGCCAAATCGTAAATAGCCAATTTTCGCTTTAAATTTATATAAAATAGTAATACAGATTTTAAAAGAAAATTAAAAGTACTGGGTGAATGAATATTATATAAATATTAATTTAAAAATGCTGGGATTAATTTTATAAGCATAAAACGCTATAAATTACAAGATAGACTATAATTGCAATTATATGCAATTTAGCTTTTAAAATACCAAATGAACTTGTAAAATTATGCAAAAAATTACCTTAATTATATTTTGGCGTAAATGTGAGAATAGAATAAAAAATTATTCACCAAAATGATAATTTTGAAATAATTATTGAATTTTGTTGTATTAAAATAGGCAATAAATTTGTTTTAAAAGTCGTTAAAATGCCAAAACTCTTGGGTGTGCTTATATATGCACAAAGATGCTATTTTAGAAGTATTTTGGGTATAAAAAATACTTAGGGAAAAATTGGGTATCAACAGCTGCCCCTCTTTACCCGGGAAGGATGAAAGAGTTGTCGGGTAAAGATATGATGGCCAATTTTGACTGGAAGCAGTGAGTTGAAAAGAATTTGACCGAGATCTAGTTTCAGAGCTGCCCACATATCCTTTGTTTTATAGGAATCAGGCCGTATGTCGTTCAGGAACCATTGACGGAACATACCGATGGTGATTCGAAAGAGATGGGCACTATGTTTTGGGGGGCAAGAGGTATTTGAAACTTGATTGACGGTGGGGACTGGAGCGGGATCGATCCTGCTAAGATGACCATTGCTAGCCGACGTACCTGCAAGTAAGAAATACGGGCGTATATTGTGCATAAACTTAACATGATGTAAGTTCCCGTTGGACCATGAATGCTTTCCTTGGACGGTTAGGATGACATCCTCGGACCATGATGTCCTAGGCCATGAAATGCAAAATTAAAGGATTCGAAGGCTATGAAATGATGTTCTCGGGCTATGATAATGGTGCCTCCGAACCATGATGCCTTTGAATAATGATGTGCAGGATGTAAAGTGGGGTCCTCGGGCCATGGCATGGTGTTCTCGGGCTATGAAGATGATGCCTCCGAACAATGATGCCTTCGGACAGTTTGGCGATATTTCAGCCCATGAAATGCAAGATTTGGCGGTATTTCAGCCGATGAAAAAGCATAAATGGCGATATTTCAGCCGACATAAATTTAAATAAATAGGCGGTATTTCAGCCAATGTAAAGAGTCAAATGGCGATATTTCAGCCGACAGAAAGCATAAGTATAGATGATGATGGAGATGAACTGGCGATCTTTCAGCTGGTGTAAAAAGTAAAATGGCGATAGTTTAGCCGATTGCAAGACGTAATTAAAGGTGGCGATATTTCAGCCATGCAAGAAAAATAAAGTAGCGGTATTTTAGCCATGCAAGTGGAGGTAGAGCTTAACCTCGGATGGCATAAAGGTAGCCTTATGCAAAGCAGATAATGCAGATTGAGACAACAATTAGTCTCGAAAGGCAGAAAGGTAGCCTTATTCAGATAATGCAGATGGAGACAACACTTAGTCTCGGAAGTTAGAAAGGTAGCCTTATGCAGATGCAGATAATGCAGATGGAGACAACGCTTAGTCTCGAAAGGAATAATGGTATCCTTATGCAGATAATGCAGATTGAGACAATGCTTAGTCTCGGAAGGCAGAAAGGATGCCTTATGTAGATAATGCAGGATGGAGACAACGCTTAGTCTCAAAAGGCAGAAAGGTAGCCTTATGCAGATGCAGATAGTGCAGATAGAGACAATGCTTAGTCTCGGAAGGCAGAAAGGTAGCCTTATGCAATGCGGATAACGCAGATGGAGACAACGCTTAGTCTCGGAAGGCAGAAAAGTAGCCTTATGTGATGCAAGAAAACAAAAGGACGAATAGAAGGGAAATTTCTTAGCTGATTGCTGATCACGATGTCATGACTGACAGGGAGGTTGTGCGTGGATAACAATTACGAATGACTGATGATTTTGAGAAGTTACGTCCTTGAGGAATATGCACACGTAAGTATATCTGACGATATTGGTAGTCGAGTGCCTGCCTTCAAATGAAAATCATGAGTTTTGTAAGTGGGAAAGGTTAGTTCGTTTTCCCCTTACTCCTGGCGTTGCGTATCATCGGGGTAGCATTGCTAAACAATAGCAATTCAAACAATAATTATGCATGATTTAGTAAATATAATATAAGTAGAAAATGGTTTTCTTTTAGACGAACCAACGACTGCGACGTGGTTCAAGACATTGCAACCTCTTTTACTCCAAAATTTTGAGGGTCCTCCTCAAAATTCTACCCCAGTTTACTGGGATGGCACTTCTGACGGCTGCGCTGAATGGCTGAAAAAATCAACTTCGGAATTTTGAGGGTCCTCCTAAAATTCTGCCCCAGTTTACTGAGGTGGCATCCCTGGCGATGAGAGGCTGAAGACTAACTTCGGAATTTTGAGGGTCCTCCTCAAAATTCTGCCCCAGTTCCAATAGTAGGGGAAGATGAAATTTTTATTAAATTGTGATCGAACCCATAGGGCTGCCTACGTATCCCCTCTTAAACGGGAATCAGGTCAGGCGTAGTTCAAATTACATCATAAGGGAATCGTAGATGGTTACACATAGTATCGTTTCACTGCATATGAATTGATCGGCTTTGGCCAAACTCCTCCGTCCATTTCTGCGAGAATAAAGCTCCTCCAGTTAGAACCAGGTGAACCATATACGGACATTGCCAGTTGGGAGAGAATTTTCCCTTGGCTTCATCTTGATGTAGGAGTATTTTCTTCAATACCAGCTGCCCCGATGTAAACTTCCTTGGCTTAACTCTTTTGTTGAAGGCTTTGGACATTCTGTTCTGATACAACTAACCGTGGCAAACTGCATTCATCCTTTTCCCATCTACAAGGGCTAACTGCTCGTAGCGACCTTTTACCCATTCTGCGTCGTCCAACTCTGCTTCTTGTATGATCCTTAAGGAGAAAACTTCTACCTCGGAGGGGATGACCGCCTCTGTACTATAAACCAACATGTAGGGAGTTGCTCCGGTCGATTTGCGGACCATGATGCGGTATCCCAGTAAGGCAAATGATAACTTCTCATGCCAAGGCTTGTAGCTTTCGACCATCTTTCTCAGTATCTTCTTGATATTTTTGTTGGCTGCTTCTACAGCTCCATTCATCTGAGGCATGTAGGCTGTAGAATGCTTGTGTTTAATCTTGAATTCCTCACACATTGATTTCATTAAATCACTGTTGAGATTGGAACCATTATCAGTGAAGATTGATTCCGGAATCCTGAATCGGCAAACAATACGATCACGGACGAAATCTGCCACAACTTTCTTAGTCACTGCCTTGTACGATGCCGCTTCAACCCATTTAGTAAAATAATCAATTGCCACCAGGATAAACCTGTGCCCGTTTGAGGCGGTAGGCTAGATAGGTCCAATGACGTCCATTCCCCAGGCGGCGAATGGCCACGGTGAGTTTGTTGCAGTAAGCTTGTTAGGAGGCACTTTTATCATGTCTGCATATATCTGACAATAATGGCATTTGCGAACATACTTGATACAGTCTGTTTCGATAGTCATCCAAAAATAACCTGCTCGGAGTATCTTCTTTGCTAAGACAAAACCATTCATGTGCGGACCGCAGGTCCCTATGTGCACTTCGTCCAATAGTCTGGATGCTTCTTTTGCTTCGACACACCTTAGTAAACCCAAATCGGGAGTCCTCCTATACAGGATTCCCCCACTATGAAAGAAGTTGTTGGACAATCTCCGAAGTGTACGCTTCTGAGTAGCGTTGGCAAGTTCTGGATATTCTCCTGTTGTCAAGTACTCTTTGATGTCGTGGAACCATGGTTTTCCGTTTGCTTCTTCCTCAACGTGAGCAAAATAAGCTGGCTGATCATAAATCTTTACTGGGATGGGATTACTGAAATTCGTGTCTGGATGTTGGATCATAGATGACAGAGTAGTTAATGCGTCAGCGAACTCGTTGTGGACCCTGGGGACATGCTGAAATTCCGTCTTCGTGAATCTTTTCCTTAACTCCTGTATGTGATGCAAGTAGGGGAGTATCTTAGAGTTCTTGGTTGCCCACTCTTCTCGAACCTGATGTATGAGCAAATCTGAATCCCCGATCACTAGCAGCTTCTGAATGTTCATGTCAATGGCCATCTTGAGCCCCAGGATGCAGGCTTCATATTCGGCCATATTGTTGGTGCAAGGGAATTTGAACTTGGCGGATACCGGGTAATGCTGGCCAGTTTCTGATACTAGGACTGCCCCTATGCCAACTCCTTTGAAATTTGCGGCTCCGTCGAAAAACAATCTCTAACCATCGTAGGATTCTGCAATATCTTCTCCTACAAAGGACACTTCTTCATCAGGAAAAATACGTTTTTAGGGGTTCGTAATCTCCGCCAACGGGATTCTCGGCAAGGCGATCTGCTATGGCTTGACCCTTGATTGCTTTCTGAGTCACGGAAACAATGTTGAATTCACTCAGCAAGATTTGCCACTTGGCAAGCTTGCTAGTGGGCATGGGCTTCTGAAAGATATACTTTAGCGGGTCGATCCTGGATATGTGATAAGTTGTGTAGGCATAGAAATAGTGCCTCAATTTCTGAGCCACCCAAGTCAGGGCACAACAGGTGCGCTCCAATAAAGAATACCGGGCCTCGTACGGGGTGAACTTGTTACTGAGATAGTAGATAGCAGAGTCGCCATGCTGTCCCAGAACACAACCGAATGATCCATCCAAGACTGCGAGGTAAAGCAATAGAGGCCTTCCTAGCTCGGGCGGAACCAAGACTAGTGGCTGTCGCACCTTTTCTTTTTTACCGCTACTACACCCCGCGAAGGGTGTGTAAAGGGAGTTTTTCCAATTAAAGGACAGTCGAAATGGGATTTGTTATAAAGAAATAGAGTTGCCACTTGAGAGATTTCTGGTGTCCCAAGTCACCGGTTTGAATCCCGAATCGAGGAAAAAGTTGACTCCTTATTACAGTCTACGAACCAGAAATCCGGATAAGGAATTTTGTTAACCTGGGAGAAGGTGTTAGGCATTCTCGAGTTCCGTGGTTCTAGCACGGTAGCTCAAGTGTCATATTTGGCTTATTTATCTGATTTTATAACATGCTTTAACTTATGTGCAAATTTTAACTTTTAACCGCTTTTAATTATTTTTAGGGAATTGAACATCGTTTAAAATATATTTTTTTTGGATCACGTCACATGAAATGCACCCGGATCCTCGACACATTTTATTCAACATTTTGGGATTTGGATTTGGGTCACATAAAATGCAAACCCGAATTTAGGAAGGTAATATTATTAAAATACGCGCCTAAAGAGTTTTTTAGGAAGGCCATGAAATGTGCTAGATGGCCCGTCCCGAAATCTAAGCATTTTAATATACACCCTTATGAGGGCCCCACAGTTTGTGCGTTTTATTTGGCGAAGCTCGCCTCATTTTTATTATTTAAAAGGCAAACCTAAGGCAACGATGATTCTCTACTTTATTTATCTCTAAAAAAAGAGAAATCCTGATTTATTGCATAAACCGAAACCGAAATTCATATTTTTCACTTAATTTCAGTTAACAAGATTCTCCCTTTTTCAAAGACTGACCTCACGACTTCCTTTAGCGAAACAATCATTAAGTGAAACAATAAAATGCACATTAATAGGATATTCTGGTTGAACTCATTAGCATGCTAAGTAGATTTGTTCTTCCACGTATATTTATATTTGCATAAGTTTTCTTATACTTGGAAATTAAAAAAAAACTGAAGAAACAAAGACTACCTAAATCAATGTGAAGTAGAGAGACCACATTCCATATAACAATAGCTGAAGGTAGGATAGCAAATAAATACAACGCATTCACGTGAGAAAAGATAAAGTAGAAAAGTTTAAACCGGACCTCTATAACGACATGATCATGATTGCTCTAAAAATTTGATAATGCACACGCCCCTGACCGTATCTCGACTGATATTGCATCGGTTTGGAAAAGCTCAACTAAAGATGCCAGAACCTCATACTGACAAGATACTATGGGAATGCATAACTAAAATAGACTAACTTATGAAAGTCCAATAATCAATCATAGATTTGTTTTAAGAGAATAATTTCACAGGTGAAAAGACACACTATTACACTATTGATTATGGTGTAACTGACAACCTATTACAATGATTCGATAGCACACATTGTCCAAATAACCATTTCAGTAATCTTAAACCTATATGATGATGCCTTCAATTCATTTGAATCCAAACATCACAATCATATTCTCTCGGAATCAAACCAACAAATAACCACAAATTCACTATACAATATTCAGCAACATAAGAAAAGGCTATACTAAACAAGCATAATATAGGATTACATACTTAATAATATTGAAATGGACGAAACAGTAGAAATAAACTTGGAATACAACTTTATCCCAAATGTTTCACATTCAAAATGCAGATTCACGTTCACATGTCCTCTAGGATTCCAGAAGATACCTGGATGATGACAATAGAAGAAGGAAAAAGGAGTAATCAGCAGTAGTAACACAGTAGCACCAGCAATAACAGCAGTAAACAACCATCAGCAACAGAGAAAAAAATGACAGTCCAGAAGTGAACCAACACCAGTTGAAATACCAACAACAATACTCAACAAACCAGAAACCACTCAATAGTAGTATCCAAAAGCAAATCACCAATAACTGACCCCAAAGAAAACAACCAGAAACCAGCAAGTGGACCTCAAAACACTTCCAGTGAACAGAAGGGAACTGGAAAACTACAACTCACTAGATGGAAATCAGGAATTTTAATTCAAGCCTTCAATGGAACAGTGCAGGAAATACTCTCAGATTTCAGAGTGTTTTATCAGTGTATGTGTGTGTATGGCAGAAAATGTCTAAAAAGAACTCTCCCTTTTTTCAGAATTTATTCTCCCTTTTATATCTCCTCTCAAACTCTTTTTTCCTGATTTTAGGTAACTAGTGGACAATAAATTAACTTCTTTCAACCCTTAAAATCAGAAAGTAGTCTTTCACTATTAGTATCTTTTAACTATTTAATCCCACTTAACATTGTCTTTCAACTTTTCCAACCCCACTAATCCTTGTCTTTATTCAATCCTTTAGCAGCCCTTTAATCAATTATTTATGTGATCTAATTCCCCAAAATACCCCCTGAACTAATGTGAATTAACCCTGAAAATACCCCTGAAACCTATACTACATCTTTCAGCTATAACCAATTCCCCTACGTTTTGAACTGAAATTCAACTAAAATGCAACCTTATCACTACTATCTAATTAACAATATTATACCAAAAATGAATTCAAACCAATGTCAGATTCAACTCAGACCATGAACACTTCATCGAATTCACACAATAGCTTAGGCTTGAACTCAGGTTGAATCACATAGCACCAAAACAAAGACCAAGGATTTCAATGCTCCAAAACATACTTACAGGGAATGACATAGCAGGCTTAGGTGACAAACAGAAACAACAATTCAAGTATTTTAAAAGCTTTTTGACTGACCAAGCAATTCAAACAATGCGAATAACCAATCCTTAATTTTTGGCATACGGGCAAACTTAGTTTATTGATTGCAAAATCAAAATGTTCTAACAAATCGACAAAATGACTAACTTCAACAATTGACTAAAATTAAAACCAATAACTTCAATCAAAACAAATTGACATGAAAGGAAATTAATCCGATAAACAAAATATCAAAAGAAGTCGAGAAAGTGAGATGAAGTAGAAAACATATGTATGAACACACGAAACAAATATACAGGAATAGAAAGGGAAAGATAAAAGATGGGAAATGAAATGAAAGGAAACAAAACTCACCATTTTTGACTCGGCTTTGACTGGACCCTCCGATTTAAGCTGCAAAATAATATTATTCTTCTGTCCTTAGTTAAGCACAGGCGAATAACACTATTTTGCGATGAAAAGGTTCTGGACCCTCAAGAGACTTTGAAAAGAAGCTTTACAGGATCGGGTTTGAAATTGTCTTCTAGGCTCGACCTCAAATTGGAAATTCGAGAAGATGTAATAGTATTTGAGGGAAATAGTGGTGGATTGTGTATGAGGAAGTCGAGGTGGTTGTGGGGTGTGAGTTTGGTGGTCGTTAGATGAATTAGGTTTTGGGTCCTGAACTTCAATCGAAGATTCGAAGAAGACGGTGATGATTCGAGGGATAAGGGGTCGGGATTTGTGTTGAGGGTGGTATGGAGGTTCAGTGGTGTAAAGATGGGGTTATTTGGCCGTCGACCACCGCCGTAGGCGATTTTCGGTGGGCGGTCGACGGTGGTGTGAGACGGAGGGTGTTGGGGTTGTCTCTGAATGTTAGAGACGGAGAGGGGGTTTGGCTTAGGGGGGCTGGGTACGTTTGGTTAATTATATACGAAGTGAGAGAACCAATCCAGGCCGTTAGATAATTTGAGATCAATGGCCTGAATCAGTCGACTAAACCAAATGGTGTCGTTTGTCCTTCTCTGAGACCGGATGGGTTTGGGGAATGGGTCGGGTTGGTGAGACGGGTTGGTAGATGGGATGAGGGCCGTTGGATTGATGTGGATTGAACGGCTGAGATTGTTTGATTTGAAATGCCGTCGTTTCATTGAGCCTGGAGACGGACTGGGCCGTTTGATCTAGTGAGATCAATGGCCTGGATTGATTGTAGAAAACGATGTCGTTTGGCGCGTATTGGGGACGGATTGACTTGGGCCAGATATGGGGTGTTGTATTGGGCTGGGATCTCTTTTAAAATTGGCCCAATTCCAGATTCCTTTTCACTTTTTCTCTTTTATTTTATTTCATTTTTAATTCCTAATTTAAAACCAAAATCCTAGATTAAATCATGAAATCAAAATTGCTTTAAAATACTAATTAACTCCTAATAATAATTATTACACAAAATTAAACACCAAAAAAAAAAAATCACACAATTTGGACATTAAATGCTAAAAATGCAAAGTAAATATTTTTTATGATTTTCCATTTTTGTAAAACAAACTTAATTACTCCAAATTGTAAAATTAGATCCTAAAAATGTAAATGCAACATATTTTTGTATTTTTCTATTAACTTAAACAACAAACACGCCCATACAAACGCAAACAATTACCAAAAAATATCAAAAATTTCACCTAATAAAACAAATATTTTTGTTTTGATTTTGTGGGAATAATTCATGTGAGGAAAAAATCACGTGCTCACAGCTGCCCCTCTTTCCCGTAAACACGAAGAGTTTTCATGCAAAGACAAAGTGAGTGGATTCGAGCAATTTTTGCCCGTTTGAACACTCCGTGTGAAGCATTTATTGAAATATTTGACCGAACCTCTGCTTCAAAAGGTTTTCTACATATCCTTGGCTAAAAAGGAATCAGGTCAATGTAGTTCGGGAAGTTTCGGTAGCTGGGACTACCATGAGATTGTGGTTTCATTGTTACTGTTGTTGCTGTTGCTGCTACTGCTTACCGACCTCCTTATTACACCATGCTAATACAGAAAATAAGACGCTAGACTAAACTAATCTATGAACTGTAAAGTCTTATCTAGATCTTCAACTTGCTCATGTGTCTCTTGTTACCTTGCTTTCTCTTATGCTTCTTCCTATGTTTCTTCTATTCTGAGTTGACTCGTTGGCTTCTCTTGATTGCCGAACTTGAACTCCTTATTTCCTTCTTTGAACTATTTTCCCTTTGAATCTTAAACTGCCTTCTTCTGACCATTGTTGCCTTTCTTTCGATTTCTGAACTTGAATTTATGCTGGGGATCTTGCGGTAATCCTCCGCTTTACTAACTTCAACTTGAAATGTATTCCTCTGTTATACGGGCGAGCTCCCGACTTCAATCTTCAACTTAAATGTATTCCTCTGTTATACGGGCGGGCTCCCGACTTCAATCCTCAACTTAAAATGTATTCCTCTGTTATATGGGCGAGCTCCCGACTTCAATCTTCAACTTAAAATGTACACCTCTATTATACGGGTGGGCTCCCGACTTCAATATTCAACTTAAAATGTATTCCTTTGTTGTACGGGCGGGCTCCCGATATCAATCTTCAACTTAAAATGTATTCCTCTGTTATACGGGCGGACTCCCGACTTCAATCTTCAACTTAAAATGTATTCCTCTGTTATACGGGCGGGCTCCCGACTTCAATCTTCAACTTAAAATGTATTTCTCTGTTATACGGGAGGGTCTCGACTTCAATCTTCAACTTAAAATGTATTCCTCTGTTATACGGGCGGGCTCCCGACTTCAATCTTCAACTTAAAATGTATTCCTCTGTTATACGGGCGGGCTCCCGACTTCAATCTTCAACTTAAATGTATTCCTCTATTATACGGGTGGGCTCCTGACTTCAATCTTCAACTTAAATGTATTCCTCTGTTATACGGATGGGCTCCCGACTTCAATCTTCATCCTTTTGTTTTGTCCGTTGGGGATACAACTTCCTTCCTTAAAACTTGTTGTTTTCCTCCTTTCAACACTGCTGGGGATAATACTGGTTCAAAGACCACTTCCCTTAAGACTGGTGTTATCTTTCTTCTTCCAAGACCACTTTACCTAAAGCTAGTGTTTTCTTTCCTCCAAAACTACTCGGGGTGACACTGGTTCAAAACCCGTTTCCCTTAAGACTGGTGTTATCTTTCATCTTCTCCAAGTGGATACCTGACTTCCAGAAAATTTTCAAAATGAAAGAAAAATTTTCTGCTCCAGTTTGATAATCTTCCTTGTGGCATGCCTTTCCGTCATCAATGTTATTTCCTTTACCTGCGTCAAATCAAAGAAAATTTGTTAGTTTAAAACATGGTGAGTGGTCGTGCCACTCCTGCTGGGGATGGTTTTTCCTTTTCTCCTTCCCTGCTCTGCGTTCCGTTACGCTATCAAAACTTGTCGGGGATAATGTTATCTGTTGGGGATGATATTCCTCCTGGCCTTACAATGGCACCTTTCATGTTCCATTACGCTTATCTTTGGCCAGTTTTATCCAAATTTCACTTTGCACCATATGGAAATTGGTAGTAGGCTCTGAAAATCCTTCTTGAACACAAACTACCATTGAAAAAATCTTTAGGCAAAAGAAATGAAAAATGATGACTTCAAGAGATAGAAAAAGAAAAGTCTTTCTGAATAACTGGGGAGAATAAAAAGGAAAAGAACTCATTTGAATGGTATAACCGATCCCAATGATTATGTCGTGCATTCTGGATTAACTAACCCAGTCTATTTATATCAATCATCCTTTCTGGTGGCCCTACTTTGAATTTCAAAGGCCCCGTAACCCAACTCTTTTGCGAATCCGCATCTTTGTTCTGTTTGATGCCTCGACGAGCCCTTTATGTCAACCTTATCCCGTCGTCCCTTTTTAACTCCTTGTCTCCTTATAGTGCCCTTCGAGGGGTTTTCACTCATAAGACTCTCTCATTTCTCTCAACTCTCGTCGCCTTATGGTGCCTGTGAAGGTTTTCACCGATAAGACTCTCTCATTTTATTTTTTTTAATTTTTTTATTTTTTTTCAGGTGGGGATTGGAGTATTACCGATAAGACTCTCTATGCTGAGGATTCTTTTGGCTATCAATTCTATTCAACTTATGATCCTCTTTCTGCTGGGGATCAGAGTGTTATTTCCGACTTCCATTCGCCTGACTTGGTACTTCTCGAATACTGATCGGGAGGTCTTTTTGGACATCAGCTAGGGATTTAAAAGAAAAGAAAAAAGAAAGAAAAAAAAGAAAAGAAAAGACAAAAAAAAGGTATCAAGAATTTTTAAAATAACTTTGATGGGTAAAAATGTTACAACTCTTGGAATCAAATTTCTTTCCCGAAATTTAAAAACATAACTTCTGCCCCAGTTTTCTTGCTTGGGGATCTTTTGACTTGTATTATACTATGACCGAGCCGTGAGGCGCCTACGTATCCTCTTTGAGGAATCAGGTCGAATGTAGTTCACAATATTCCTTTGTTTTTTTCTTGTGATTTTTCTTTTGTTTTGTTGTTATTTTTTCTTTTCTCTTTTTTTTTCTTTTTTTTTTTCAATTTTATTACCGATTCCAAGAGAGGGGTATGAAAGAATAAATAAGGCTCAAAAGGGGAGCCAAAGGTTAAAGTATTTGGATAGAAGAAAAAATTGCCTCCGTCATTTCATTCTCCGATAAATTCCAAGTACAAACAAACAAACAAACAAACAACAATTATAATCAAAGAAATCATACATAATATCTCTTGACTGCATCAGAATTGATAGCCATGTCGATACATCTTCCTTAGACATCTTTCAAGAATAAAGCGCCATTGGATAGCACTCTGGTCACAATAAAAGGTCCTTGGTAGTTCGGGGCGAACTTGCCCTTTGCTTCGCCTTGATGTGGAAGGATCCGTTTCAACACTTGCTGCCCTACTTACAAATTTCCTGGGACGCACCTTCTTATTGTATGCTCTTGCCATCCTCTTTTGATATAATTGGCCATGACACACTGCTGCCAATCTCTTTTCATCAATCAAACTGAATTGCTCCAATCGGGCTTTGACCCACTCATCGTCATCAATCTCAGTCTCAGCGACAATCCGGAGAGATGGAATTTCAACTTCTACTGGTATCACTGCTTCAGTTCCGTATACCGACAAATAAGGAGTTGCACATACTGAAGTACGAACAGTAGTGCGATAACCCTACAATGCAAATGGTAACTTTTCATGCCATTGTCTGGACCCTTCTACCATTTTCCTCAATATCTTCTTTATATTCTTGTTGGCTGCCTCAACCGCTCCATTTGCTTTGGGACGATACGGGGTGGAATTACGGTGTATAATCTTAAATTGTTGACATACTTCTTTCATCAAATTGCTGTTAAGATTAGAACCATTATCCGTGATTATCACCTTTGGGATCCCAAATCTACAGATGATATGGGAATGAACAAAATCCACCACTGCTTTCTTGGTTACCGACTTGAAAGTTTTAGCTTCAACCCACTTTGTGAAATAATCAATGGCTACTAGAATGAACCTATGACTGTTGGAAGCTACCGGCTCGATATGTCCAATGACATCCATTCCCCATGCAACAAAGGGACATGGTGCTGACATCATGTGTAATTCTGTTGGTGGAGAATGAATCAGATCTCCGTGTATCTGACACTGATGGCATTTTCGCACAAAACGGATACAATCACGCTCCATAGTGAGCGAATAATACCCTGCTCGAAAAAATTTCTTTGCCAATACATATCCACTCATATGTGGCCCACAAACTCCAGAATGTACCTCTGCCATAACTGTCGCGGCTTGACTAGCATCTATACATCTCCGCAACCCCAACTCCACTGAGGAAAAATCCATTTGCCAATTGCCGAATGGCTCTCTTCTGATCTCCGGTGGCCTGCTCCGGGTATATCCCTATCCTGAGGTACTCCATGACATCATATAACCATGGCTCATCATCTAATTATTCCTCAATCATGTTACAATAAGCATGCTGATCACGAACCTGAATATGCAACGAGTTAACATGAATTTTGTCTGGGTGGTGAAACATTGATGCTAAAGTAGCCAAAGCATCGGTAACCTCATTATGAACTCTTGGGATGTGCCTGAACTCCACTGATCGAAACTGTTGACACAGATCGTGCAAACACTGTCTATACGGTATGAGCTTCAAATCCCGCATTTCCCATTCACCTTGAATTTGATGTACCAAGAGGTCCGAGTCTCCCAAGACCAAAACATCCTGGACATCCATATCCGAAGCTAACCGTAAGCCCAAAATGCATGCTTCATACTCAGCCATGTTGTTGGTACAATAGAAACGTAGCTGAGCCGTAACAGGATAATGATGTCCTGTTTCAGAAATAAGTACCGCTCCTATTCCAACTCCCTTCGCATTTGCAGCTCCATCAAAGAAAATCATCCACCCTGGTTCCTCATTCAATTCCAACTCATCGATATGCATCACTTCTTTATCAGGAAAATACATCCTCAATGGCTCGTATTCTTCATCGATTGGATTCTCGGCCAAGTGATCAGCCAATGCTTGGGCTTTCATTGCCGTCCTCATCACATAGACGATGTCGAATTCCGTGAGTAATATTTTCCACTTCGCCAATCTCCCTGTGGGCATAGGCTTATGGAAAATATATTTCTATGGATCCAAATGTGAAATGAGGTAAGTATTATAGGATGACAGATAATGCTTTAATTTCTGTGCTACCCAAGTTAGGGCGCAACATGTCTTCTCAAGTTGAGTGTACTTAACCTCATGGACTATAAACTTCTTGCTGATATAATAGATGGCTTGCTCCTTCCTTCCTGTGATATCGTGTTGCCCCAGTACACAACCAAATGAATTCTCCAGGACCGTCAGGTAGAGAATCAACGGTCTCCCTGGTTCGGGTGGAACTAACACAGGTGGATTTGATAAATACCCGTTGATCTGGTCAAATGCTTCCTGACATTCCTCGGTCCATTCTACCACGACATCTTTCTTCAGTAGCCGAAAAATGGGTTCACAAGTCGCTGTGAGCTGAGCGATAAACCTGATGATATAATTCAACCTTCCCAACAGACTCATTATTTCTGTCTTGTTCTTCGGCGGTGGCAATTCTTGGATGGATTTGATCTTTGACGGGTCCAACTCAATGCCTCGTCGACTGACTATGAATCCCAACAGATTCCCAGATGGAACACCAAATGCACATTTGTTAGGGTTGAGCTTAATATCGTACCTTCGAAGTCTTTGGTAAAACTTTCTTATGTCTCCTACGTGGTCTGCCTGACGCTTGGATTATTTTATAATCACATCATCCACATATACCTCAATCTCTTTGTGTATCATATCATGAAACACAGTAGTCATTGCCCTCATGTACGTTGCTCCAGCATTCTTCAAACCAAATGGCATTACCTGATAGCAATAAGTTCCTCATGGCATGATGAAAGCCGATTTCTCTGCATCTTCCTCGTCCATAAAAATTTGATGATACCCAGCATAGCAATCCACAAAAGACCCGATCTCACGCTTGGCACAATTATCGATCAAGATATGGATGTTGGGTAACAGGAAGTTATCCTTTAGGCTCGCTCTGTTCAGATTGTGGTAGTCGACACATACCCGGATTTTTCCATCTTTCTTCGGCACTAGCACCACATTAGCCAACCAACTAGGATATCGAGTGACCTGAATAACCTTTGCATTCAGCTGCTTGGTTACTTCTTCCTTAATCTTCACACTCATGTCTATTTTGAACTTTCTTAATTCCTGCTTGATGGGAGGGCATGCCGGGTCAGTAGGTAACTTGTGAACCACTAAATTCGTACTCAAACCCGGCATGTCATAGTATGACCATGGAAAAACATCCTTGAACTCAACAAGTGCTTTGATTAATTCTTCCCTGATGTTCGGTTTAATGTGGATGCTTATTTTAGTTTTTCGAATGTCATCCGCATCATCCAGATTAATGGCTTCCGTGTCATTTAAGTTGGGCTTGGCTTTCTCTTCAAATTGGCTTAACTCTCTGTTAATTTCCTCGAAGGCTTCATCCTCATCGTATTCCGACTTATCATCATATTCTACCTCTTGCACTACCAGTTCGGAATTAGATTGATTTTTTAGACTAGGTTGAAGATCCGTCGTGCATGCCATGTCATTAAGATCAATATAAAGAGAACTCTTCAGAAAAGGAAAGAAGAAAACAAAATTAAAACAAAATAAAGAGTAAAGAAGAAACTTTCATTGATTGACGCACGGGATAACAAGGTGTAAGCACGTGATTTTTGCCCAATATGAGAAATACTCCCAAAAAATCCAAAATAAAATGTTTTGTATTGTTTGCAATTTTTCCGGATTTTTGTGTTATTTTCCTTTTATTTTTTGCATTTGTGCGTTCGTGTTTATATGTCTAAATTAATAGAAAAATACAAAAATATATGTTGCGTGCACATTTAGTACTTAATTGTGCACTTAGGAATTAACTGAACCATGTTTGATTTTAAAACAAAAACGAAAATCACAAAATATGTATTTTTGATAATTTTATCATTTTTGTTTATATTGTGTGATTTTGTTTTAATTAATGTTTGATCTTGTATGTTAATTATTGTTAGGGGTTAATTAATATCTTTTCAAGCTAATTTTGGTTTTACAAATTGTTTTAGGATTTTTGGTAATTAGTAATTAAAAAGGAAATAAAAGAAGAAAAAGAAAAGAGTGGAGAATATAATAAATCGGAATGGGCCAAATTGATTTGAAGCCAAAGCCCAAACGACGCCATTTCCTAGCCAGGTAATATCAGCCGTTGATCTTGCATGATCCTGTGGCTAAGATTCCATCTCTTTACCCATTTTCTAACCCGACCCGTTACCCGATTCCCACCGACCCCCAACTTAAACCAAACAAAACCGTTTCATTTTGAGTGGATGATCCAGGCCGTTGATCATTAATGATCCAACGGCCAAGATTGAATTCCCCCCTCATATATAATCCCCATCTCTCACCCCACGCCCCTCATAACCAAACACCCCCCTACCATCATCGTCTCTCTCAGAGACGGACCAAGCAATAGCAAAACCCTAGCCGCCCCTAGACTCCTCCGCCTGAAACCCGGCGGCAACAACGCCGCGGGTCACCAAATTAACACCCCTTAAGCATCTGACCACCCTCTCCATGATTCCACCACCCGTTTTCCTCAAATCACTTCCCATCATCTCGAATCTTCATTTGAAGATTCGAGCAGAACTTGAACCTGCCCCAACCAAGTCCAAACCCACACCCTGGCACCCCTTGACCTCCCTCGTTACCAAAACACCATTGGCCTGGTTTGAATCTTGCTAGAACCATTCGAACCCTAAAATCGAACCAAGAACCCTAGAAAAACCAAAACTTGGGGTCTGTCCAAAATTGAAGGAAAATTTGGGGTCTAATCGACCTTAGTCGAAGTGTTCTCAGTTGAGAACACTCGATTAAGGTCCGTTCGACCTCAAAAAAGGGTTCGAGTCAAGAGGTCAGCCTAAGTTCGTCTAGTTCCGAGTTCTAGAGGTACTTTTCCTNCTGGTCGAACTTTCTTCTGTTCATTGTGAATATATGTTATAAGCTATATTCGATTTGAATAACTTCGTCGAATAGTTAGTTTCATATAAGTTCCCTGTTTTGGCCAAAGCCACTGTAATCACCCTGTGTGTTTGTTTGATTCTGATGTTTGTTAGTTGTATATGTCATAAACTATGTAATCGATTATTTACGTATCGTCGATTAATCTGATTGAAAAACTAGAGAATCATGATAATAGGCCATTGTTGTTCTCCAGTATGTATACCATTTTTTTTTTGCTTCTTTCTTGTTCTGCTTTTGTGATCGAAATGAACCTGTTTGGTGAATATAGTTTTCCCCTTTGAACCAAACTACTAGTTCATTTGTATTAACCCCGCGCTTGATCATTTGGTTGAATTTGAGAATTGGTTATAGTTGTTAATTATTTGGTGATTAGTAATTAGTGTTAGTTACAATTTAAAGTGGTTTAAATACAGATTGATAAGGCTCAGGATAGGACAGTAATACACAGGGATTAAGGGGGTAATTTTGGGATTTAATAGAGTTTGTAATTAGGATAATTTAAGGGTCTGTCAAGTGGGTAATTAGATGCTATTAGTTTAATCTCAATGGGGGACATAGCATAATAGCATGGGTTTAATATGAATATTATAAGACACCCATGACCTTGATTGAAACAAGAAGGCACAAAGCATGTAAGCATGGGGAACCAATAACTTGCATCAAGAGAAGGCCTTAAGGCATGAGAACCAAAGGGGTATGGGCAGAGCTTAACGTCTGAGTATTCCCAGGCAATCTTAGGGGCCTGTTTTAGGCTATAAATAGGCTCACTTAAGACTAAGAAAGGGCTAGAATTTGAAGATAAAAAAAACTTCAAAGATATAGAAATTTGGCTGACTTTTAACATAAGAGTGCAGTTTTAGAGAGTGAAAACAGGTTGTCCTTTATCCAGAGATCAGTAGTTTGAGAGTTTTTTAAGAGTGTTCTGTTTTGAGTGTTAAACAATAGAAAATCTGAACCGTCCATTGCATCTTTTGCACTTCTAGTTCATCCTGTTCTGTTTGTGATTGCTGGGTTGTTTCTGGGATTTCACTGAGGTTTTCTTTTGGGTTTACTTGAGTTTGCTGTTGGTTTTATTGTTACTGTTCCATCAGTTTTTTGGGAATTCTGCTGGTTTTCTTTGGTTAAAATCCATTGCTGGGTTTTCTGTTACTCTATTGCTGTGTTGCTATCGCTACTGTTGATCCCCTTCTTCCTTCTTCTGTTATGTTCTTCAATCCAGGTACACACATGTTTCCAACACTGATGTAACTGTGAGATTGAGCATGAAATGATAGTGCGAAGACTTCTAAATACTGAATGATGAATTAGTGGTGTACCTGTAGTTCAATAGGACATGTGATAAGTGTTTGTATAGTTTAGTTTTATAACTCAACAAGAATGCATGATGTAGTCTTGTACTTAACTGGAACTGTTCCGTATTTAAACTATAGTTTGTAGTTGTCAATTGCAGATTCAATTGTAGTTGGTTGTGTAAATTGTAGAATGAAATAAAGTAGTTAGTGGGTTGGCTATTCAGATTTAATCTCCTATTAGTGATTGTGTTTAAAACAGATTTTAGGACTGTATCCTAATGAGTAGTGATTCGCCATTCCTCCTAGTACCATGTAGCTTTAACCACTTTAGCTAACTCTACCAAAATCGGGTTCTATTAGGCAATGTATAAGACAGTGTTTGAATCCAGTTAATAACATCTTCTAGTAGCTAATTACAGTAGTCTCAATCATTCAAAAATGTTAGTTCAAATCAACTTGGGGAACGGTTATTTTGTTTTAACTTTTTGTCAATCTCGCATGCATATTATAATTTCAGCTTTAGTAGTTCGCTTATAGAATGAGGCAAGAACAATTTTCTATTTTTACGAGTTCGAGTGCAAATTTCTGTTAGCATCTATTGTAATCTAATAACTAATAAGAGGCCCGACTATAACAACTCGTAAGCATGCAAATGAATTAGGGCCTTTTCTTCTTTCAATTTAGAGACGGACGAAAAATAGAAGAATGTAGTCACTTTAGGATGATCCTTTTAAAATAAATGAGATGAGCCTCGCCAAAAAAAATGCACAAGTTACGGGGCCCTCCATAAATGGATATAATAATTGGATTGACTTCGGGATCGGCCGCTTAGTGAACTTCACAACGTTTCCCCAAAATAACAATGTGTTAGTCTCTTTAGGCGCGTACTTTCAATAACCTTACTTTCTTAAACTTGGGTGCACATTTATGTGACCCAAATCCAAGTCACAACGGAGTCGAAATGTGTCGACAACCACGGGTACATTGATGTGACGTGGTTCGAGATACGTTTTTACAACGTTGCAATTCTTTGTTAAAATAATATTAATAATAATAAAAGCTGTGAAGAGTTAAAACTTTCATATAGATTCATAATTTTTAAAATCAGATAAATAAGCCAAATACGACAGTTGAGTGACCGTGCTAGAACCACGGAACTCGGGAATGCCTAACACCTTCTCCCGGGTAAACAAAATTCCTTTTTCGAATTTCTAGTTCGCGGACTGTAATACAGAGTCAATTTTTTCCTCGATTCGGGATTCAACCGGTGACTTGGGACACCATAAATCTCCCAAGTGGCGACTCTGAATCTCTTTAAAAATGAATCCCGTTTTGATTGTCCTTTAATTGAAAAAAACTCTCTTTGCCACACCGCCTCGCGGGGTGCAGTAGCGCCAAAAGGAGGTGTGACAGCTCTGCGACTCTGCTGGGGAGGTAAAATCCAGAACCACTGGTTCAGGGTTAGAAATTCGAGCTTGTGATAAATTGTTGTATTTTGGCTTTAATATCTGATATTTTCATATGATCTATGCTTATTGTGCAAAATGGTGCTTATTACCACTTTGATATTATTTGACTGTACATATAAACTGTGCCGAACCCTTATTTTCTTACCTCCGGGGATGTGCTCACTGGTTGAGACCCCCTATTATGTTAGTGTCATACCTTGAAATAAGAAAGGGCTCGGACAAGTTACAAAGCCGGACGATCTCGCGGGTCCCCGGAACGTAGCCCCCTCCCCGACTCGAGTTGTCCGCTCAGGTACACTGTCTAAAACACATACCTAGGTTCTTAACTTAGAATAACTTGACTTCATTCCAGATCCCTAGTAGGAACGCTTATTTGCATCATGTTGCATTTGACTTAGGGGACTCAACATAGGGGTCGCGTCCGTCTAGGACAGGTAACCTGAAATAAAAAGACCATCCTGCTGCCTCCTATTTGTTTTATGAATTTATTTGCTTCAGACTTGCATGCTGACCGGCTTATGAAAATCGGGAATATTGGAAAATGAAAAAAAAAGGGGGGAAAAAGAGAAAAATAGCAGCATAGAGAGATAACTACTTATTTTTAGAAAAAAACCAATGCCTAAGTAGTGTCGAAACTCTGCTGAAATTTTGGAAAAAAAAGGAATGTTTTTTAATTTATTTGAAAAAAAAACAAAAGAAAAAAGTCTTGTTTTCAAATTCAGTTCTATTGGCCCGAACTACGCATGTTTGATTTTCACCGGATGTGAGATACGTAGGCAGCCCTCATCGGGTCCAACTGCGCTTTTTGCAAAAAAAAAATGTAAAAATGTCAAATTTTAATTTTTGTCCCAAATAAGTCGGGTGATGCTGTTTTGTCAAAAATAGCCGAATGTTCCCGAAAGGGATGCCGAAAGGCTGACTTTGCTTAAATAACCACTTTTGGGTCATTTTAGGCTTTTGGCCGGTTACCCCTACAGCCTTAAAATCTTCGTCCCTGAAGTGCTGAAAGGCCGTGTCCGGAAAACCAGTTTTTCTTTTTTTTTTTCTTTAAAATTGGGGAAAAATGAAAAATTAGTTTTATTTTTGAGCCAAATAAAGGTTTTTATTTTGTCTAAATCACCTTAATAAATGTGCAAAATGAGCACGATCCGGAATTCATCTGGAGCTATTATAAACAGGGTCCCTTTGGGTTTGCGCATGTGGTGGAATGACTTAGGAGAATCAGGGCAAGATACAGTCAAGTTGTACTTGGGAGATCTGGTTGGGTTGCTGAACATTGATCCGAGAGGGGACATCATACGGGCGTTAATCTCATTCTGGGACCTAGCACACAATGTGTTTCATTTCTCAGACATTGAGCTCACACCGACACTGGACGAACTGGCAGGGTACATCGGGGGTCCTAAAATTCCTATGAGAGAGCAGTATCTTATTGCGCCAAGGGCCGTGACTATACAGAGGTTCTTAGACACTGTGAAGATCCGCAGAACGGTACACAACCCAAATTTGTCATAGGGTTTTTGTACTTTGGCGTTCATATACGACAGATATGGTCATCTTGGAGGGTTCAACAATCCCGAAGGTAAAATCTGCAGTGGGGAAAACCAGCTGAAATGGGAAAGGCACAGGTGTATTGCTTTTATGATAGCCTTTCTGGGTCTGCTGGTATTCCCTAGGAAAGACAGGAAAATTAATATACAAGTTGCTGGGGTCGTCAGCACTTTTCTCAAGCAAGACAACAACAGTCTAGCACCAATGATAATAGCAGACATCTTCCGTGCTCTTATTGTTTGCAAAGCCGGAGGGGGTTTCTTTGAGGGTTGCAATGTATTGCTCCAAATGTAGATGATCGAACACTTGTGTCATCGCCCTCAGTTCATGAGCTATGGGTCATTTTAAAAGACTTGTATAGAATAGTTCTCCAGAAGGGTCGACGGGTTCAGTTTGCCAGAAGGGGTCACTGAATGGGTAACTCTCATGCGTTCCGTCTCCGCAAGCCAGATGGAATGAGCATTTGGGTGGTTGCCCATAAATGAAGTCATACGCATGTCAGCCGCCAAATCTCATTCACTGCTGATGGGTCTGAAAAGTATTCAGCCATATGCACCATACCGAGTATTGAGACAGTTGGGGCGGCACCAAATAGTTCCAAAGGAAGAGGATCTCAGCGGCCAGGTGGTCGAAATTGGGCCCATTGGGCAGTTCCCTGAAGCGGTAGTTCGAAAAATCTAGAATGAATGTCAAACCCTGAAAATAGATACTTGTGTGCGGGATCCGGCCAAAGGCGAAATGTCACCGGAATACCTCGCATGGTACAGGAGAGAATTTGAGCACCAGAGGCCAGCTAAAAAACCCCACGTCCAAGACTTCGCAGAATCATCATAAGCGCAATGGGGTTGGTTGGCGAAAGAAGAAGGCTATCGGGTTAAAATTGGCAAGTTAAAACAACAGGTTCGGGACCTGAAATATGAAAATAGCTTGCAAGTTGATGCTGATACAAGAGAAAAGAACAGGTTGACCCAAGAAAACAAGGCTCTGAAAGCCCAAATCCGACGAGTCAGAATGGATGCCAACAACCAACAGAGAAATCGGGCCGACAAAAGGATGATAGCTGGGTTGAGAAACCAGGTCATTGAAAGCCAAGAGGGTTTGGGAAGGGCAGAAGCTAGCATAACAAGAATTCGAGCTAGATGGGCAAAAGGTACAATGGCGCGAGCAAAGCACCTATGGCAAGTGAAGAGGGATTATGAAGGGACCATTGCTATATTAAGAGAAACAAATTCCACTCTCAAAGAACGGGTCTTTAAAAAAGCCCGAAATGCCAGAACTGACAGGGAGCGTTGCTATGATTTGATGGCAAGAATGGAAAAACAAATGGCTAAGTTACAGGATCATCTCGCTGACAACGCTGAAGTGCTGAGGGCAAAGAATCAACGAATAGAACAATTGCTTATGGAACGGGATAGAATCAGGGGAAGAATCGAAGAGATCGGGTACTATATCACCATGAGGTGCCTAGCATGTGAGGAAACACCCCGTACTACCCTCTTTGCTTCAGTCATGGGCTACGTCTACCACATCATGGAAGAATTGAAAAGCTTGCAAAGACGCCTTACACCAAAGCCCGCGGAAAGGCCGAACGATGCCCCGCGGGCACCAAAACTCAAAGCTTTTGTGTATCCCTAGTCCAAGTCTGTATTTGCTGTTTTAAGAGTCTGTTGTCTATCCGTGTGTTCCTCTCTTCATATCAAATTATGCTAGCAGTGCAAAGTCTGTATTTTGTTTTTCCTTTTCCAAGTGGGTAGTTTGTAATAGAATGTTTCGGTAATGAAATGAATTTTCCAAAAAAATTAGTGTCTGTATTTCTCACTTATGGCAGAACTACGACCGGTCTGATTCATGCGGGGACATGATACGTAGGCAATTTCCACAAGATTCGACCACCACTAAAAGAAAAAGAGAAAAGGCAAAGTGAGTAAACAAAAAGAAAAGAGAGGAAAAGAAATAAAGGAAAGTTTCTGAAACACTTAAATGAGGCACAAATAAAATAAGTCGGGATGATGCATGCGGTCAGAGCAAAAACATGTTAGAAATGGTTAACTGCCTAAGAACATTGAATCTCCCAACGTGCAATTGCAATATCTGTTAAAACTCTAACGCTGACAAGTTCGTTATTTTTCCAATTTCAACCAGTTAGTTTGTTAAAGCGTACTAGCACCATACCATTATCAAACAAGATCCAAAGGGTCCATACTAAAAAGCATGACTAGTTCTGACCAAAGTGTTGAGGAGGAAAGAACGGAAAGTTAGCTCCTGAAGGAGGAAATGGAAAAAATGGAAAAAATGATACTAGAGATGAACGAAATGCAGCTAGCCTTGGCTAGGGTACTAAAGGGGCCTGAACCACCCATTACTCCTGCCCTCCCACCCGGACACACGCCGGAATACCCTCCTCCAGGCCCTTCGACAAGCTTCCCCAGTCACCACTACTATCAGGGAAGAAATCCATATGATCCCCAAGCTCCACCACCCAATCAGAACCCTCCCCCAGCAAATGTTCCTGTTTTCATGGGACCCCCACCAGCCACGCAACAGAGATCATCTAGTGAGCCATTGTTTCAGGCTCACGATGCCCAATATTACCCCCTGAACCCCCATTCTAAGTACCCGAGCCACATGCCTATAATCCCCACTTTGAGGTCCCAGCGGAGATTGAAAAGCCGGCTAACAGCCCAGAACAAGATGAAGTGCTGCAAAAATATAAAAGCCTGGAGCAATCATTCAGAAATATGCACGGGTTACGCAACTAGGTCAGCGTGGCCTATAAGGATCTATCCCCTTTCCCTGACATCCAATTGCCGGCGGGGTTCAAAATGCCAACGTTTGATCTATACGAGGGGCACGATGATGCTATGGCGCATCTGCGAGGGTTTTACAGGAAGATAAGAGGAGCAGGTGGTAAAGATGAGCTGTTGATAGCTTACTTTTGCCAAAGTCTAAGTGGGTACGCACTGGAATGGTACAAAAGACAGGATCCGAGCAGGTGGTGCACCTGGGATGACCTAGCGCAAGCATTCGCAGGTCACTTTCAGTACAACCTTGAGATCGTCCCTGACCGTCTCGCATTGCTGAAGCTTGAGAAGAAGCCCAGAGAAAGATTCCGAGAATTTGGGTTCCGGTGGAGAGAACAGGCAGCCAGAGTTGATCCTCTGATGAGAGAGGGAGAAATGGTGGACTACTTTCTGCAAACTCTAGAGCCAACTTACTTTGGTCACTTGGTGACGTTAGTGGGAAAATCCTTCAATGAGGTAGTGAAAATGGGTAGTATGATTGAAGAGGGACTTAAGTCCAACAAAATCCGGAGTTATTCAGCGATTAAAGCCACTACTCAAGCCATTCAGAGCGGCACGAGAGGTGCGCTCGGGAAGAAGAGAAGAGAAGAGGTCGCAACAATAGAGGCAGGTAATTGGTCCAGATCAAGAGGTCCTTCCCCCCGTTACCAATCCAGGCCCCATCACCCAAATTACCCACACACTCCAAATTACCCTCCACAGCCCTACTACCCACCACAAGAACCACCCTTCTTCGTCTATCAAGCCCAGGCATACACCCAGCCTCCGGCTCGCCCGCAATGGCGCGCGCCGGCTCCCCAAAACATATATCCACCTCCCCAAAATACATACCCGCCTCCACAAAACACCTATCCACCACCAAGGGCCTACAGGAACCCTCTAGGGATAGGTTTCGGGGGAATCAGGCTTTCAGAGATGAAAGGGTGCAGAGACAAAGAACCTTTACTGAGTTGGGAGAAACCTATAGTGCTTTGTTCCACAAATTGAGGCAGTTGGGTTTGTTGAGTCCTATTGAGCCCAGATTGCCAAATCCCCTTCCCCAAAATATGGACCACTCGGTAAGCTATGAGTATTGTTTGGGGGCTCCCGGACATGATACCGAGAAGTGTTGGAAGTTGAAACGTTCAGTGCAAGATCTTATTGACACCAACAAGATCGAGGTTCAGACACCAGAGGCGCCCAAAATCAATCAGAACCCATTGCCGGCACACCACGAAACCCACATGATCGAGCTTGTGCACGAAGGAGGGGAGCTAAACAAACCCTCACAGACGGTGATGATGATCCGTGCTAGTCCAAAGGAAAAGTCTACCGCTGGGGAAGCGGAGGTACAATTGGGGAAGGTGGATGTCAAGCCAGTGGTGGTAATGGGGAAGAGTTTGCTTGTTGTGCCATAGAATCCAGAACCGATCAAAGTAATGGTGCAAGGGGTACCAAGCAGGCCGGCATGCACAGGGACAGTTGTTATCAGGCCGGTAATGCAGATGCCCTTAATCAGCGAGAAAGCCATGCCTTGGAGCTAGAGTAAAGCGATGGAAATGTACAAGGGGAAGGAGGTTGTGGAAGAAATATGTGAAGCCCAGGGGTTAACTCGTTCGGCGAGGTGTTTTGCTCCAGCAAAGTTAAGAAGGTCCAACCCAGCGGTAATAAAGAAACCCGTGATGCAGGAAGAGGCGGAGGAGTTTTTGAAGAAAATGAAGGCCCAAGACTACTCCATTGTGGAGCAGTTAAGAAAGACTCCGGCACAGATTTCGTTGCTATCCTTGGTGATCCATTCCAGTGACCATTGCCAGGCACTGATGAAAATCCTGATCGAGGCTCATGTTCCGGATAAAATCTCGGTAAATCACTTAGAAAGGATAGTGCACAAAATCTTCAAGGTAAACCGGGTGACGTTTTCTGATGATGAATTGCCGGCAGAGGGTACAGAACACAACAAAGCCCTATACATAACCATAAAATGCGAAGACTCGGTGGTCACCCGAGTAATAATTAATAATGGGTCGAGCGCCAACATCTGTACTTTGACTACTCTGAACAAGCTGAAGGTCGATCATGACCGAATTCACAGGAAAAGCGTCTGCGTCCGAGGTTTTGATGGGGGTGGTACTGACACGGTGGGTGATATCATACTGGAATTGACCATTGGTCCAGTAGAATTCACCATGGAATTCAAAGTGGTAGACGTGGCAGTATCATACAATATTTTATTGGGGCGACCATGGATTCAAGCCGCCAAAGCAGTGCCTTCCATATTGCACCAGATGGTGAAATTTGAGTGGGACAGGCAAGAGATAGTGGTGCACGGGGATGATGGTACGGGCACTGTGGGTGATGCCATTATACCATTCATAGAGACCAATGACGAGAAAGGTCCCTGGGTTTACCAGATTTTTGATGCAGTCTCAGTGGACAAAAGTTCTGAAGGCGAGAACCTTCCACTGCCCAGAATCGCAGCGGCCACCTTAATGATAGCCTCGGAAATGTTAAACAGCGGGTTTGTACCAGGAAAAGGCTTGGGGGTTGATCTGCAGGGTATTTTCCAGCCAGTTTCTTTGCCCAAGAATCTGGATACTTTTGGGCTTGGATTCAAGCCTACAACAGCAGATGTAAGACGGGCTCGAAAGTCGAAGAAGAGAGGTTGGGTTCTTCCCAAGCCGGTGTTGCATCTCTCCAGATCCTTTGTCAGAGCAGGTAGCAGAAGGTCGTCGGCCCCGAAGGTTCTCGGACCACTGATTGGGTCAGATGGGGATTTGAATCAGAGTTTTGAAAGGATGCACGCCGACGTCAACATGATAGAAGGTGGGGAAGGTTCCAGTAGGGCAGATATACAGTTTGTGAGGCCTAGGGCCAATATCAACAATTATACAGCTACTCCTCTTTCTACCCGGAGGGAGTCTTGGTAGTAGGCTTTGATTTTTCTTTCTTGTTTTCTGGCTTATTCTAGGGTGTAATACAATTTTCGTTTTATTTTGTATTCGGCAAAAGTGTGAAACTCTGTTATCCCGCATTTTAATAAAGTAAAAGTTTTCTCTCCTTATTTGGTTTTAATTTTGTTTTCTTCTTTTCTCTTTCTGAACAGTTCTCTTTATACTGGTTCTAATGACATGGCATTCACAACGGATTTTCAACCTAGTCTAAAAAATCAATCTGATTCCGAATTAATTATACAAGAGGTCGATTATGATGATGAATCGGAATATGATGAGGATGAAGCCTTTGAAGAGATAAATAGAGAATTAAGCCAGTTCAAAGAGAAACCCAAGCCTAATTTGAATTACACTGAAGCTGTCAACTTAGGGGATGCAGACAATGTCAGGGAGACTAAAATCAGCATCCATATTGAGCCTAACATCAGGGAGGAACTGATCAAAGCACTTGTCGAATTCAAAGACATTTTTGCATGGTCGTATGACGACATGCCGGGTTTAAGCACTGATTTAGTGTTTCACAAATCACCCACTAACCTGGCATGCCCTCCCGTCAAGCAGAAATTTAGAAAGTTCAAGACAGATATGAGTGTGAAGATTAAAGAAGAAGTAACCAAGCAGCTGCATGCAAAGGTTATTCGAGTCAATCAATATCCTGATTGGTTGGCTAATGTGGTGCCAGTGCCGAAGAAAGATGGGAAGATTAGGGTATGTGTCGATTACCACAATCTGAACAGGGCGAGCCCAAAGGATAACTTTCCATTACCCAACATTTATATTTTGATCGATAATTGTGCCGGACGCGAGATCGGGTCATTTGTGGATTTCTATGCTGGGTATCATCAGATCCTGATGGATGAAGAAGATGCGGAAAAGACGACTTTTATTACACCGTGGGGGACTTATTGCTACCGGGTAATGCCTTTTAGTTTGAAGAATGCTGGAGCAACGTACATGAGAGCAATGACTACTGTGTTTCATGACATGATACACAAAGAGATTGAGGTGTACGTAGATGATGTGATCATTAAATACAAGCGCTAGGAAGAACACATGGCAAACCTAAGGAATGTCTTCCAAAGACTTCCAAGGTACGATATTATGCTCAACCCAGCCAAATGTGCATTTGGTGTTCCGTCTGGAAAACTGTTGGGATTCATCGTCAGTCGGCGAGGCATTGAGTTGGACCCGTCAAAGATCAAATCCATCCAATAATTGCCACCCCGAAGAACAAAACAGAAGTTATGAGTCTGTTGGGAAGATTGAATTATATCAGCAGGTTCATCGCTCAACTCACAGTAACGTGTGAGCCCATATTTCGGCTACTAAAGAAAGATGCTGCGCTAGAATGGACGGAAGAATGTCAGGAAGCATTTGACCAAATCAAAGGGTATCTATCAAATCCACCTGTATTGGTTCCACCCGAGCTGCGAAGACCGTTGATTCTCTATCTAACGGTCCTGGAGAATTTGTTTGGTTGCGTACTGGGGCAACATGACATTATAGGGAGGAAGGAGCAAGCCATATATGATCTCAGCAAGAAGTTTACAGTCCATGAGGTTAAGTACACTCAACTTGAGAAGACATGTTGCGCCCTAACTTGGATGACACAAAAGTTGAAACATTATCCGTCATCATATACTACTTATCTCATTTCACGCTTGGATCCACTGAAGTATATTTTCCAGAAGCCTATGCCCACAGGGAGGTTAGCAAAATGGCAGATATTACTCACAGAATTTGACATCGTCTATGTGACAAGGATGGTCATGGAAGCCCAAGCATTGGCCGATCACTTGGCTGAGAATCCTGTTGATGAAGAATACGAGCCATTGAGGACGCATTTTCCTGATGAAGAAGTGATGCATATAGATGAGTTGGAGTCAATCGAAGAACCAGGGTGGAGGCTTTTCTTTGATGGAGCTGCAAATGCAAAGGGAGTTGGAATAGGAGTAGTACTTATTTGTGAAACAGGACATCATTATCCTGTTACGGCCCAGTTGCGTTTCTATTGTACCAACAATATGGCTGAATATGAGGCATGCATTTTGGGCCAACGGTTAGCCGCAGATATGGATGTCCAGGACGTCTTGGTCTTGGGAGACTCATACCTCTTGGTGCATTAGATTCAAGGTGAATGGGAGACACGGTATTTAAAGCTTATACCATATCGACAATGTTTGCACGATCTGAGCAAGCGATTTCGATCAGTGGAGTTCAGACACATCCTAAGAGTTCACAATGAGGTTGCCGATGCTTTTGACACTTTAGCATCAATGTTGTACCACCCAGACAAAGTTCATGTTTACCCATTGCATATTCAGGTTTGTGATCAGCATGCTTATTGCAATATGATAGAGGAAGAAATGGATGGCGAGCCATGGTTCTATGATGTCAAAGAATACCTCAGGATGGGGATATACCCAGAGCAGGCCACCGGAGATCAAAAAAGAGCCATTCTGCGATTGGCAAATGGATTTTTTCCTCAGTGGAGGAGTGCTGTACAAAAGAACCCCAGATTTGGGTTTGCTGAGATGTATAGATACCGGTCAAGCCACAAAAGTGATGACAGAGGTACATGCTGGAGTTTGTGGGCCACATATGAGCGGATATGTATTGGTGAAGCAGATTCTTCGAGCAGGATATTAGTGGCTCACTATGGAGCGTGATTGTATCAGTTTCGTGCGAAAATTCCATCAGTGTCAGATACACGGAGATCTGATTCATTCTCCGCCAACAGAATTGCATACAATGTAGCACCATGGCCATTTGTTGCATGGGCCATGGATGTCATTGGACCTATTGAGCCGGCAGCTTCCAACGGTCATAGGTTTATTCTGGTAACTATCGATTATTTCACTAAGTGGGCTGAGGCTAAGACTTTCAAGTCGGTAACCAAGTAGGCAGTGGTGGATTTTGTTCATTCCCATATCATCTGTAGATTTGGGATCCCAAAGGTGATCATCACGGACAATGGTGCTAATCTTAACAGTACTTTAATGAAAGAAGTCTGTCAACAGTTCAAGATTACACACCGTAATTCCACCCTATATCGGCCCAAGGCGAATGGAGTAGAAGAGGCAGCCAACAAAAACATAAAGAAGATATTGAGGAAGATGAGAGAAGGGTCTAGGCAATGGTATGAAAAGTTGCCATTTGCACTGTTGGGCTATCGCTCTACTGTTCGTACTTCAGTGGGTGCAACTCCTTATTCGTTGGTATACGGAACTGAAGCAGTGATACCGGCAGAAGTTGAAATTCCATCCCTTCAGATTGTCGCTGAGGCTGGGATTGATGATGATGAATGGGTCAAAGCCCGATTGGAGCAGCTGAGCTTGATTGATGAAAAGATATTCGCAGCAATATGTCATGGCCAATTATATCAAAAGAGGATGGCGAGAGTGTATAACAAGAAGGTGCGTCCCAGGAAATTTGAAGTGGGACAGCAGGTGCTGAAACGAATCCTGCCACATCAGGCCGAAGCAAAGGGCAAGTTCGCCCCAAATTGGCAAGGACCATTCATTGTGACTAGAGTGTTATCCAATGGCGCCTTGTGTCTGACAAATGTCGAGGGAAGATGTATCGATATGGCTATCAATTCTGATACAGTCAAGAGATATTATGTATGATTTCCTTGATTGTAATTGATTGTTTTTTGTTTGTTTGTACTTGGCATTTATCGGAGAATGAAATGACGGAGGCAATTCTTTCTTCTATCCAAACACTTTAACCTTTGCTTNAGAGAATACGTAGGCGCCTCACGGCTCGGTCATAGTGTAATAAAAATCAAAATCCCCCAAGCAAGAAAACTGGGACAGAAGTTATGTTTCAAAATTTTTGGAAAAAGTCTGATTCCAAGAGTTGTAATGTTTTACCCATCGAAGTTATTTCAAATTCTTGATATCCTTTTCTTTTATCCTCGCACAAAAAACCATGTTGATGTCCAAAAAAAAAAGACCTCCCGATCAGGATCCGAAAGGTGCCAAGTCAGGCAAATCAAAGCCGAGAATAACACACTGATCCCCGACTGAATGAGGATCATGAGCTGAAGGAATGGATAGCCAAAAGAATCCCCAGTGGAGAAAATCTTAACGGTAACACTCCAATCCCCAGCGGAGAAAGAAAAATAAAATGAGAGAGTTTTATCGGTGAAAACCTTCACAGGCACCATAAGGCGACGAAAGCTGGGAGAAACAAAATGAGAGAGTCTTATGGTGAAAACCTTCGCGAGCACCATAAGGCGACAGGAGTTCGGATAAATGAGAGAGTCTTATTATTGAAAACCCCTCGAAGGGCACTATGAGGCGACAAGATAAGATTGGCGGAAAGGATCCGCGTTTGACAAAGAATGGGGTGCCTGCTCATCCCTAGGCAAATGAGGCCATCAGAAAGATTGATTGATACAAATAGACTGGGTTGAATAATCCAGAATGCACGACATGATCGTTGGGATAGGTTATACCATTCAGATAAGTTAATTTCCTTTCTTTTTCTTCTTTTCCCCAACATTTGTTCAGAAAGACTTTTTCTTTTTCTATCTTTTGAAGTCATCTCTTCCATTGTTTAAAGACTTTTTTTTAGCAGTTTGTTTTTGAGAAAGATTTTTCAGAGCTTACTACCAATTGCCAAAATGGTGCCAAGCAAAATGCAAGCAGGACAGACCAAAGATAAAGGAAAATATGGAGAAAATAGAAAAACAATAGTGGAGAAATTTGTGCATAAGGATCGTCGGGAAGAAGGAGCATACCCCGGCACACTATCGACCAAAGTTCCAAGAGGATCGGACAACGCACGGCGGGGAAAGGAAAAAGGGAAAAACCATCCCCAGCAGAAATATCATCCCTAATAAATAACATCATTCCCCAACAAATTTTGGAAACGTAGAGAAGGAAAAGGAAAGGGAAAAACCATCCCCAGCAGGAGTGGCATGACCACTCACCGTGTTTTAAACTAACAAATTTCCTTTGATTTGAAGCAGGAAAAGAAAATGTTATTGACGGCAAAAAGATATGCCACAAAGAAGACCGCGAAAACTGGGGCAGAAAATTTTCTACCATTGTTGAAAATTTTCTCGAAGGAACAAGGAAATCAATTCAAGTTACTTTTAAAATGTTGCATTTGGGAGCCGGCCCGTAGAATGGAGGTGTTGCTTTTTAAAGTTGTTGCAGTCGGGAGCCCATCCGTAGAACGGAGGTGTTACTTTTTAAAGTTGTTGCAGTCGGGACCGGCCCACAGAAAAGAGGTGTTACTTTTAAGTTGTTGCAGTCGGGAGCCCGCCCACAGAATGGAGGTGTTACTTTTAAAGTTGTGGCATTCGGGAGCCCACCCATAGAACGGAGGTGTTACTTTTAAGTTGTTGCAGTCGGGAGCCCGCCCGTAGAACGGAGGTGTTGCTTTTTAAAGTTGTTGCAGTCGGGAGCCTGCCCATAGAATGGAGGCGTTGCTTTTTAAAGTTGTTGAAGTCGGGAGCCCGCCCGTAGAACGGAGGTGTTATTTTTATGTTGTTGCATTCGGGAGCCTGCCCGTAGAATAGAGGTGTTGCTTTTTAATGTTGTTGCAGTCGGGAGCCCGCCCGTAGAATGGAGGCATTACTTTTTAAAGTTGTTATAGTCGGGAGCCCGCCCGTAGAACGGAGGTGTTAATTTTAAGTTGTTGGAGTCGGGAACCCGCCCGTAGAACGGAGGTGTTACTTTTAAGTTGTTGCATTCGGGAGCCCGCCCGTAGAATGGAGGCGTTGCTTTTTAAAGGTGTTGCAGTCGAGAGGCCGCCCGTAAAACGGAGGTGTTCCTTTTAAGTTGTTGCAGTCGGGAGCCTGCCCGCAGAACGCAGGTATTACTTTTAAGTTGTCGCATTCGGGAGCCCGCCCGTAGAATGGAGGTGTTGCTTTTTAAAGTTGTTGCAGTCGGGAGCCCACCCGCAGAACGGAGGTGTTACTTTTAAGTTGTTGCATTCGGGAGCCCGCCCGTAGAATGGAGGTGTTGTATTTTAAAGGTGTTGCAGTCGGGAGCCCGCCCGTAGAACGGAGGTGTTACTTTTAAAGTTGTTGCATTCGGGAGCCTGCCCGTAGAACGAAGGTGTTACTTTTTAGTTGTTGTAGTTGGAAGCCCGCCCGTAGAGCAAATGTGCTACTTTTAAGTTGTTGCATTCGGGCGCCTGCCCGTAGAATGTAGGTGTTGCTTTTTAAAGTTGTTGCAGTCGGGAGCCCGCCCGTAGAACGGAGGTGTTTCTTTTTAAAGTTGTTGCAGTCGGGAGCCTGCCCGTAGAATGGAGGCATTGCTTTTTGAAGTTGTTGCAGTCGGGTGCCCGCCCGTAGAACGGAGGTGTTATTTTTAAGTTGTTGCATTCGGGAGCCCACCCGTAGAATGGAGGTGTTTCTTTTTAAAGTTGTTGCAGTCGGGAGCCCTCCCGTAGAATAGAGCCGTTGCTTTTTAAAGTTGTTATAGTCGGGAGCCCGCCCGTAGAACGGAGGTGTTACTTTTCAGTTGTTGCAGTCGGG